>JAHHFK020002271.1:2500-142512 GCA_024533555.2 Aedes koreicus
TATTGGGTCGAAATTGGCTAGACGTGTTCTATCCAAATTGGAGACAGTTTTTCATGAACTCTTTAACAGTCAACAATTTGAACAATGGGTCGGGTGAAATTAATTTAGAAAACTTAAAGAAACGTTTCAGCAATGTTTTCACAAAAGATTTCAGCCAGCCAATTTGCGGATATAAAGCAGAATTAGTTCTGAAAGACGAGACACCCATATTTAAAAAAGCGTATGAGGTACCGTACAGACTAAAGGATAAAGTTTCTACTTATTTGGATAAATTAGAAAAAGAAAAGGTGATAACTCCAATTGACACTAGTGAGAGGGCATCACCAGTTATAGTTGTGATTAAGAAAAAACAATGAAATTAGGCTCGTATTAGATTGCAAAGTGTCGATAAACAAATCAATTGTACCAAATACGTACCCTTTGCCTACAGCAAGCGACATTGTTGCCAATTTGGCCGGTTGTAGAGTTTTCTGTGCCCTTGATTTGGAAGGGGCCTATACACAGTTAGAGCTGACCAATAGGTCTAAAAGATTTGTTATAATCAACACAAAGAAAGGTTTATACACCTATAACAGGCTTCCGCAGGGAGCATCTTCAAGTGCTGCCATTTTTCAGCAAGTTATGGACAAGGTGTTGCAAGGAATTACTAACGTTTCGTGCTATTTAGGCTGTGAACCATTTGGCTAAATTTTTTAACTTTTGGTTAAAATTTGACAGTTCGATAGTAATTTCCCCTCCGGTTGAAAATAACCCAGCTCTGGAGCTTGGTTAATTTTGACAGCTCGATAGTTATTTGTAGATCCCAAAGTGATTTGACAGCGAGCTCTATTTCTAGTCGAACATGTTAAAAGAACGTGTGTGCCAAAATGTAAAGATGTGAACATCAGATGTTTTTACAATTGTGAATAAATTTATTTACATTGAATGGATTTTAACCTGGGTTTAATCACATTTCATGAGGTGTGCTAATAGAATAAGGTAATTCAAGTTAAAATCATATTTAATCACATTTAATTTTTTTTCAATTTCAGAATTTTTTTGTAACAAAAAACAAAACAGTTGCTGCTAACAATTTATTTCTTTGAAACTAAAAAAAAAAATGTTGCGGCTATAATTGATATTTTATGCATGAAGAATTTTATATTTGTTTTAAATATTTTACTTGTCAATTTAACCAGATTGGGTTTTGTTTCGAAATAATGCAAATGATTTTGATTTGGTTTAATTTTTATTCAACATAAGAATGAATTGACAAACAGTCCAGCTGCGGATAAGTTGAGCTTGTCCAATGATTCTGTTGACGATAACGATGGATATCCCTTTAATTTTGAATGAAAGAGCATTAATCTAAAAAACATAGATTTTTCTAGATTCATACCTATCGTTCTCCCCAAGAATTTAATCCGTACATGCATTTCTTTCTCGTTCCGTTCGACAACCTTAAATATTTCAATGGTGTACTGATTTTCTGCAAATAGAAAATAGACATTAAAATTCGCATTTCATTACAAATTTTCAATTTCTTACCAGGAAAGCAACTCACAGATTGCTAAGAAAGTCCAAAACCAAGCCATAAGTCGACAAGCGCGAAGTAAACTTCCTCGATCTCTTCAAAAAATATTTCCTCCAGCGAGTCCGCTTTGCTTTTTTAATTAAAGCGTAGAAATTGAGGCTACGAAACTGCCCAAGTAACCACAAGCATTATATTATTGCTCTTATTCAACACAAAATCAACATCATTAATGCGAGATCGCATCAATTCAACATTTGTCAATTAATGAAGCGTTAGATTAGCTTAAGGTTGTAGTGACGCATTACCAATGCAATGATGCTACTTTAGCAATGTCTTATGGCATTACAAAAGATTTCGATCTTAGTGGGGCCCTTTTCAGCTTTAATCCAACTTCAATGATGCACTAGACGTAATGCATATGCCCTATATATGCAAGCTATTCTAGCCTCGTGGTTACTTGGGTGGCGCATTCGGAAATATTGAAAACCTACACACCCGCATAATCAAAAACCATTCCTGGACCATTTCCCTTATTGTTGGCGACCGTTTCCGTTACTGTTACGACATTTACCTTTATAGTTGACAACTATAAACTAACAATCTCTTATATAGTTTCAACAATATGTCAGATGGTAAAAAACCAAATAACAATATGCTGAATAGGCGGTTAAGTTAGGTTACCATAAAAAAATGGCAATTTTCACGAACAAAATTTTAGCTGTACTCTATGCCAAAAAGTTGGTGTGTAATCCAGACCGAGCGCAGACAATAAAAAACCTTTCAATGACAATATGGCATACATTAACAATATGTGTAAATGTAGAGGTTGTATGGTGAAAGCGAGATTAAACTATTTGATAACAATAACATAAAATGTGATAATATATCTTAAATTCGAAATATAGTTTTGACTATATAGCAAATTGTTTTTCGTTATGCGGGCATACATTGACAACTGTAAAACAGTAATTGTTAGGGAGTTGTTGGTTTTAAAATCTGCAATTTTGTTTTTAAATTGATTGAAATTATTTTTGAGCACAAAAATATAGCTTGTTGAAACTAAATCTTTTTTCTTAGCATTTGGTTTTGAAACAACAATCAGAATTGTTTAAGCAACAAAAATAAAGTATTGAATTTAAAAATAAAAATATTTGAAGTTACAAAACAGTTCAATAATTTTATTTTTTAAATCAAAGAGGTAAATTTTCTCTGCGTGTAGTATCACGATGACGGTACAGAAGAGGAGTTCCCCTTTACAATAGAAGTGGTAGTTTACTTGAGTGAGCTAGCATTTTCAAGAAATTTGTGGAAGAAACCATTGTTCACGTTTGCGACATTGGCCCTTATGAAAACTCCATGTCGAATTCCAAATAACTATGCATCTGTCAAAATTTCAAATGGGTCGTATTCATAGTTAAATTTTATCTATTTGAGGGGAAATAACCAACGAACTGTCAAATTTTAACCAAAAGTTAAAAAATTTCGCCAAATGGTTCACAGCCTTAGACGACGTGCTTATTGCAGGAAAAACCCTAGAAGAATGCGAGAACAAACTTTCTTTGGTATTAGTAAGATTAGCAAAGGCTAACATAAAAATCAACTACGATAAATGCAATTTTTTTTGTTTCCAAGCTTACTTATTTGGGTCACGTAATTAGTGAAAAGGGGTTAATGCCGTGCCAGGATAAGATTACTACTATAGAAAAAGCAAAGGCTCCCAAAAATGAATCAGAACTAAAATCGTTCTTAGGTTTAATTAACTATTATCACACATTTTTACCACAGTTGTCTGCAAAATTGTATCATTTGTACAACTTGTTGAAGAAGAATGTGCCAATATTTTGGAATTTTATGATCCTAGGAAACAAATTATAGTAGTCTCTGATGCATCAAGCTATGGAATCGGGGGACTTATAGCAAATGTTATAGATGGGATAGAGAAGCCAATAAGCTTTACATCTCTCTCTTTAAGTGAGGCACAACAAAAATACCCCATTTTACATTTAGAAGCTCTAGCACTAGTGTGTACTGTAAAGAAATTCCACAAATATTTGTATGGTAAGCATTTTACAATCTACACGGATCACAAACCATTAGTAGGTATTTTTGGCAAAAACGGGAAAAATTCTATATATGTGACGAGACTGCAGCGTTTTATTTTGGACTTAGCGATTTATGAGTTTGATATAGTATATAGACCATCAGCAAGACTAGCAAATGCAGATTTCTGTTCGAGATTTCCTTTACAACAGGAGGTGCCGGAGAATTTAGGTGATGAAGCAATATATAGTTTAAATTTTAGTAAGGAATTACCAATTGACTCTAATAAAATTGCCAAAGATACCAAGAGTGATGTTTTTTTTGCAGAAAATTTTATTTTTCATGCGCAATGGTTGGCCGGGAAGAATAAGTAAAGACTTTGTGGACGTTTATGCAAACCAGCAAGATATAGAGATTGTAGATGATTGTTTACTACACAAAAACAGAGTAGTAGTACCGAGTTCATTGAAGAAAGGTGTTTTGAAGCTATTACATGGTAATCATGCAGGATTAGTTAAAATGAAGCAATTGGCAAGACAAACGGTCTACTGGTTTGGAATAAACACTGATATAAACAAACATGTGGCAAACTGCCAAGCCTGTAACAGTATGACCGTTTCACACAAAACCAAAGAGCCATCCAAATGGACGCCTACGGTTAGGCCGTTTAGTAGAATCCACATAGATTTTTTCTTCTTCAAACACCGCACCTTTTAGATAATAGTGGACAGTTTCTCCAAGTGGATAGAAGAGGAGTGGATGAAACAGGGGACAGATTCAAATAAGGTTCTCAAAAAGCTGGTAGAATTTTTTGCACGCTTCGGTCTACCGGATGTATTGGTGTCAGACAATGGTCCTCCTTTAAACTCTTATCAGTTTGTAAACTTCTTGGAGAGGCAGAGTATAAAGGTACTTAAAAGCCCACCATACAATCCGTCTAGCAATGGGCAAGCTGAAAGATTAGTCAGAACAGTTAAAGAAGTTTTAAAGAGTTTCCTAATGGAACCGGATATGGCAGAGTGGGATCTGGAGGACCAGATAAATTTATTCCTTTTTAATTTTAGAAATAATAGCATAACGGCAGACGGCCATTTTCCATCTGAAAGGATTTTTTTCTATGAACCGAAGACCCTATTAGATTTGATTAATCCAAAAAAACATACAAACACCATTTGATGCAATCACCAGCTATTGATGACCACAGCTCACTGAGTACAGACGGGAAAAGTCCTAACCTGCTACAAAATGATAAATTAGATAATCTGACAGCTGGTGATGAAGTTTGGTACAAGAACCATAATCCACACCTCCATGCACGCTGGTTAAAGGCAACGTACTTAAAAAGGTTCTCAAAAAATGTTTTCCAGGTACTGATTGGAAACGTCGGCGCGATGGCGCATAGGTTTCAACTGAGAGTGGTGAGGGATTCCCGGTGGCAACCACTGGTGATTCTCAACAAAAGCGATCCAATTGTTCCGGAGAAACAAAAACCAAGCGGAGTGGTTTCAATCAGGTTGAATGACAACGCAGCGATGACATCAATGGAGGGTCCGGCGAGTGAAGTCAATGAATTAAACAGGAAGAGAAAACATAACGACGTCCAAGGGGACAAAGAAGTGTCAAATAATCGAGAAGAATATCCTAAAAGATCCAAACGAATCAAGAAAACGAAAAGATTGGCGGAATTTAGCTACGATTAGCGATGAGGAATTATCGTTTCGAATTTTTGGGTACCTTAAATAGGTTAAACCTTTTTCTTTGATTACTAATGTGAAGATTTTATATTAATATGAATGAATTATAATAGGTAAATTGACAAAGGTCAAATCGAGATCTCTCTTTAAAAGGGGAAGAACTGTTGTGTATTAATAGCCTGCGCATTCGACATGCGCTTTCGATGAACGTATAAACTGTCACTCACTCGTTCGATGTTTTTTTTTCTATATGTAATCGGCTTCGTGATAAAGTGAAATAAACAAATCAAGCATTCGTATGTGAGACCTTAAAAGTAAAGGTAGTGTTTTATTCCTCCTCATTCGGCTCAGTTAAAAGACTCCGGTTCACCATTCCCCTGGCTTTGGCATACAAGAAAATGAGTAGATCCACTTTTTACGAAAATTGAGTAACATTTCCGTGAGAGAAAAAGAGATAGTATACAATTGTAATCAATAATTGAGTAAAATGAAACGGGAGTGTAATATTCCGCCCACTATATCACAAAATATTGCGAGTAGTTGAACGGATTGGAGATCAGGAAAGCATTATCTATTTCACAAACGCTCTCAACCAGTGAAGTTCATTAAGTCTTCCTTGTGTTATACAGGGTGCGGCAGAAAATAATGCGGAAATTTGTTCTATTTCTTTCAAATCCTATTTTCAACTAATTCAAGCAATAATATCAACATTTTCGAGTGCAGTTATCTTTATAAAGTCCTTTTAAACAAATTTATTCAATGTTTCCTCCAGTTGTATTAATAACATCCTCGAGCCGACGCCGGAAGCCAGAACATGCCTTTCGGACTTAGTCCTCCGACATTGACTGCCATGTGCGTGTTATGGTTGACTTCAGGGTTTTCACACTAGGGTGTGATGTTTTGCAGGCTCGTGCTTCAACATATGCCCAAATCGAATAATCCAACGTATTAAGATCTGGTCCTCGGAGAAGTTGGCCTTCACCCAGGGAAGCACTTGGCTCTTTAAAATACCGATATACACTTCGGTATTCATTTTACCTCCAGCATCAATGAAAACAGGCGGCATTCTCAAACCGTTGGACGCCACCAAGCCAAACATCATGACACCAGCCGGATGTTTGGTTTGAAATTTGAATTTCACTTTTCCGGAACGTTCTCCATTTTCTGCGGTGAAATGAACCGGTCCGTGCGGCTGTTGGCCACAGCATCGATGCTGAAAAGCTTTTCGTCGGAGAACAGGATTATCATTTTTTCCTTCTTCAACAAGGAAAGCAATCTCTTGGAACGAGTCACTCTTAGTTCCTTGACCCAGTCCGTAATCAAGTGGCGTTTCACTCTGGCTCTGAAAGATGCATGCAGGTCTGCTTTGATGATTCTCCGCGTGGATTTCTCCGAAATATTGGCTTCTTTTGCAAGTTTTCTTATGGAACGCACCGGGTTGCGAGCAATTTTTGCACGGACCGATTTGATCACGTTCGGCGTGCGTGCAAAGCGCGGACGTCCGCTTCCCGGCTTCCGCTGCTTAGGAACATCCTGCAGGTACTTTTTTATGCGGTAAATTGTTGCCAAATAGCACCCTACCACCTTGGCAATCTCTTTCGGCTTCTTCTGACGAGCAACAAACTGGTGATCACTTCTTTCGCGAACATTTTGACGAATTTACAATAAAACAAATAGAATGTTTGGATGCAGCACTTGAAAGTAAACACACAGAGAACAGACATTCAGGCTCGAACATTTGTTTTCCAATATACACGCAAAGAAATCACTCTGCTTTGAATCAACAAAATATTTTGTTGGTATTCAATACAAGGTTTCTGTTTGTTTCAATTCATAAAAAAAGTTCCAAATCAGTTCAAAATTTCATTCAAATAGAACTAATGAAATTATTTAAATTAATCACTGCTGTGGGATATTAATTCTAATGATATTTAATTCATAGCAATTACATTTATTTTTTAACGCAAATGATTAATTTATTGCTTAAGCAAAAAAAATTTCAACCTAAGAAATCACTCTGTTTTGAATCAACAAAATGATTTGTTACTTTTAAATACACGGTTTCTATTTGTTTCAATTGATTAAAAAGTTTCAAATCAATTCAAAATTTCCTTCAAATCAAACAAATTATATTATTTAAGGTTGACACCGCTATTTGATATTAATTTAAATGATATTTGATTTATAACAATCCCATTCATTTAAATTAAAGTGGTAAATTTATTGTTTTAACAAAATACTTTTATGAGAGTACACTTCATACTGTATCTGCCTCTGCTTTTCTAATGTAAGTTTAAACATACTCAGTTATAATTTTTAAAAGAGATTATCAGCGAGTTATTCTCTTTGCAGATAACTGGCCTTCCGAATCGGGTTGACATGATGTCCATGTATAAGGCTAAGTGAAAATGTGTTGAACAATAGAACACGACATTCAGTTCTATGAAGCATGAATTTTTATTCCAAATAAATGGGTTTGTTAGTTTAAATTAGTTCATCAATGTTTATTATTTCAGCAAATGCGTTTAGTTGGCTTAAGGAAATATTTTGTTTTGAACAAATAAAACACGATGTTCAATTCTATAAAGCATGAAGTTTTTTTTCAATTCAATGGTTTTCTTGAATTACTTCATCATTGTTTATTATTTCAACAAAAGCTTTTAGTTGGCTTAACAAAACATTTTGTTTTACCCAATAAAACACGATGTTCAATTCTATAAAACATGATGTTTTATTTCAACTCAAAGGTTTTGTTGAATTAGTTCATCAGTTTTATTGGTCCATATTTAAACCAAAATTTTAGTTGAATTGATTTCTATTTTCTATTGGTATAACTACGTATGTTTTTGCGTGTACTGTGTAAATTTTTAAAAGCAAACCGTTGGAAAAAAGACGCCGCCTAGTCTAGGTTTCACCAAACTAAAATTGACAGACTATCAAATCTCGAGGCAGGCAAGTGGCGCCATCAACATACGATTCACCAAAACTAACGAAAACAAGTTGTAATTTTAAAATGGCAGTTACAGAAATTTACACGGTTGGTACTCCAGATGGATGTCTGTTCTCTGTGGTAAACATAAACAAATACACTTTCGACAGAAATTAGTCACTAGCTACACGAATCAACCCAATACTCAAGTTTGAACATTTTCGCATTATTTTCTGCCGCCCCCTGTCCAAGATCGCGGAATATAATATTTCATAGGTTTAGACTTACTTGCTAATGAGATGCTTGTCTGCAATGATCCAATAGTTATTCCTTAGAATATAAGGCATATGGTAAAAAAATGAATTAGGCACAAACAATTAATGTAGTTTTTCAAAATTGGTAAATTTTCGTGTAGACGTTACTGTATTGATCGATTTTCTCATATGTCTATATTGTTACATTGTTTATTTGCTTTTATGTTTATGTTGCTAGACTTCTCCGTCCTTTGTCGAACTGTTCCCAAAAATATCGTAAACTAAATAAATCTGCCGTTATTACGCAGAGAAGATATATGAAAAGAAATGGATCGTTGCAGTTTCGTCCCAATCGCGCGAAATAGATCGTTCCATTTTAAAATAATCTTCAACTGCCTTCAACACACAGTTCGATGAAAAATGCTATTATTTTACATCTTTCATTTTCATTTTCATTTTCATTTTGCAGCGTTTGGTGGGGCAATGAGAGCGCCAGTCAATCCAAAGCCGAGGGTTAGGGAGGGGTAATTGCGAACTGGTCTATGCGGACTACTTCACGCATAAAAAATACGTAGTTATACCAATACAAAAGAGGAATCAATTCAACTAAATTTTGGTTTGAATATGGACCAATAAAACTGATGAACTAATTCAACAAAACCTTTGAGTTGAAATAAAACATCATGCTCTATAGAATTGAACATCGTGTTTTATTGCTCAAAACAAAATGTTTTCTTAAACCAACTAAACGCATTTGTTGAAATAATAAACAATGATGAACTAATTCAACAAAACCTTTGAGTTGAAATAAAACATCATGCTTTATTGAATTGAACATCGTGTTTTATTGTTTAAAACAAAATGTTTTCTATAATCAACTAACCGCATTTGTTGAAATAATAAACTTTGATGAACTAATATAATAAAACCATTTAATGGAAATAAAACTTCATGCTTTATAGAATTGAAAGTAGTGTTTTATTGTTTTTTCAACAATTACCGCACCATATTCCCCCAGCAGAACGGCGTTTCTGAAAGCAAGAATCAGACTTTGCAGGAGTTGGCATCGTGCATGTGATTGGATGCTGGACTCGGGAAGAAATATTGGGGAGAGGCAGTCATAATGGCAGCTTATTTGCAAAATAGTCTTCCGTCGGCAGTTGTGCTGTTTTTCCAGTTATCTGCAAAGAGAATAACTCGTTGATAATCTGTTTAACAAATTATAATATATTATGTTTAAACTTATATTAGGAAAGCAGAGGTCAGAGGTATCAATATGGCTGCTATGAAATGTGCGCTCATACAACTATTTTATTAAAACAATTAATTAAGCATTTTTGTTTAAAAAAAAGTTTAAAATGAATGTGATTGTTATAAATCAAATATAATTTAAACGAGTATCACACAGCGGTGATTACTTCAAATAATTTGATAGGTTTGATTTGAATTAAATTTTGAATTGATTTAGAACTTTTTTATGAATTGAAACAAATAGAAATCTTGTATTGAATAGCAGCCAAATGTTTTGTTGATTCAAAACAGAGTGATTTCTTAGGGTGAAAAAGTATTTTGTTAAAACAATAAATTAATCATTTGAGTTTAAAAATAAATGTGATTGTTATAAATCAAATATTATTTAAACTAATATCACACAGCAGTGATTACTTTAAATAATTTTATTTGTTTGATTTGAATGAAATTTTGAATTGATTTCGAACTTTTTTATGCATTGAAACAAAAAAAAACCTTGTATTGAATAGCAGCAAAATGTTTTGTTAATTCAAAACAGAGTGATTTCTTAGGGTGAAAAATTATTTTGTTAAAACAATAAATTAATCATTTGAGTTTTAAAATAAATGTGATTGTTTTAAATCACACAGCAGTTATCATTTTAAATATTTTTTTTGGTTTGATTTGAATGAAATTTTGAATTGATTTGGAACTTTCTTATGAATTCAAACAAAAAGAAACCTTGTATTGAATACCAACAAAATATTTTGTTGATTCAACACAGAGTGATTTCATTGCATGTTGAACGCCATGGGCGGTGATAAGGATTAGGTTTGGGTAAGGGGTTTGTAGTGTTTTTTTTGGATTGAGATGGACGCGTTGCTACTAAATGATCTAAAATGTTTAATTTGTTTGTGATTTGAAACTAGTAGTGACTGTTATATAACTTTTTGGTCTTAAGAAAGATGAATGTTTTTGATAGTTTGACAGTTTTGATCTCATATATACTTATTAAGGACTGATGATACTTCTCTTTGTGTGCTGTCTATTATTTTTTCGAGGATGCTCCACAGGTACTTTTTCTTGAAATTGATATGATCACTAATGGGACAACCGGATGTTTCGGATAAAGACCAGTAACTCGCTAGTTATAAAACACGTCTTTATTGCTCAAAGTTCTTTTACAGAGTAAGAAAATGAAATGGCTACCATAAGAGGCACGGAGGGAGCTTTTAGTCGAGAAGTTCACACACTGTCAAACGGTATTACGTAAATTATGCCTTAATACCCCTCCTTAATTTATGGAATCTCGCAATCCTAGGGCATCCCGAAGACGTTGAAATTGACCAGCAGCCAAACCTTTAGTAAGAATGTCAGCTTCCTGTTTTTCCGTTGGTATATACTGCAACACAATACTTCCTTGCTGAACCAAATTTCTTATAAAGCAATCCTTTATGTCAATGTGCTTGAGTCTGCTACGATCACGAGGTTCTTGAATTATCTTTATTGTGGACTGATTATCCTCATAATACGGTATCGGTGTTTCAATCTTGTAGCCAATATCTTCAAGTAAACGCATCAACCATACTCCATCACAGGTTGCCTCGCAAAGAGCATATAACTCAGCTTCGGTGGAAGATAAAGATACTGCACGCTGCTTACGAGTTGTCCAAATTACTGTACTGTCAAATACCTTGAAGAGATATCCGGTTATCGACCGTCTGTCGTTGATATCGTTCACCCAGTCAGCGTCACAGAAAGCTGCCATTAGATGAGTATCATCTCGCCCCACGTATTGAAGTCCCAAATCGAGGGTCCCCTTTATATACCGCAAAATACGTTTAAGGTGTGTCCAATGCATGTCTGTAGGGCAGGATTGGAATTGGCTGTAGTAATTTACAGCTGCCAACAAATCCGGACGAGTAGTTAGGGTCACATACATGAGAAAGCCTATTAACTCTCTGTATGGCTTACTCGTACGGTTTTCTTCGATCCCCTTTTCCAAACGAAGGCGACACTCAATCGGTACAGAGCTAGCCTTACAATCAGCCATGTTGAAACGATCGAGTAAAGCTTCCAGGTATCTTCGCTGACTTATTCTCATAGTACGACGTTGAAGGTTCCGTTCAACCTTCATCCCAAGAAAACTTGTGACTTCTCCTCCATCTGTCATATCGAAACCCTTGGCAAGGGTTCTCTTCTTAACTGATCCGATCTCATTTGAATCGTGCCCAATGACAAGAATGTCATCCACGTATAAAATTAGAAATATCTTCTTCTTTGCAGTGCCGCGTATATATAAGCACTGATCGCTCTTTGATCGTCGAAAGTTTGTTACAAACTCATGAAATATGTCATTCCATGCTTTTGAAGCCTGCTTTAATCCGTAGAGAGATTTATTTAATTTGCAGACCAACCCGTTTTCTTGGTGCATACCCTCCAGCTGTGCCATATAAATTTCCTCAGAAAGGTCACCATTCAAAAACGCCGTCCGCACGTCCATTTGATGGACTGTCATACGCTCCTGGTTGGCAACTGCAAACATAAAACGTTAGGTGTCCAATTTAGCGACGGGTGAATATGTCTCCGTGAAATCGAACCCTTTCTGTTGACAAAACCCTCTGGCTACTAACCTTGCTTTCATTCGATCCGGCTATCCATCGTCACCAGGTTTGATGCGAAATATCCACTTACATGTTATCGCCTTTCGTCCCTTCGGAAGTTTGCATAGGGTCCATGTTCCATTTTTCTGCAATGAGTTCAGCTCTTCTTGAACGGCCAACATCCATTTCGGCCAGTCAGCTCGCGTTCTCAATTTAGCTATGGTATCCGGTAAGTTAGCCACGTAATCCATGGCACCGAGCGCAACCCCCGCAAAGGTCATGTCATAGTCCTTATGCCATGACGATGGTTTTCGCTCGCTGGAAGGATTCATGACATTATCACTTTGCTCAGTTACAGGATCCTCACAGCATCGACACATGTGTCGAAGTCATCTGAGTCTTCAATTCGGTTACACTCTTCTATTTGTGATTCTTCATCGTTGTCCTTACATTGATAGCGTCCACTATTAACTTCGGCGTTATCCCAAACGCTCACTTCGCGCACTGCTTCTTTCTTCGCACTGGCATCTGAAAATCTCGCGTTCTCGTCGACGATGATATCACGCACAGCAACGATTTACCGTGTTTTGGGATTCCACACCCGTTCGCACAATATCCGACCAACACCCCTTTCCACGTCTTCTCATCAAGTTTCTTTCGGTGTTCTTTTGGAAAATGGCAGAAAGCTAGCGACCCAAACACTCGCAGCTTTGAAACGTCAGGTTTCTTGCCTTCCCACATTTCACACGGCGTCACATTTGAATCGAGAGCACAGCACGGACTTCTGTTTGTCAAAAACGTAGCAGTTTGTATCGCTTCTCCCCAAAATTCGCGATCTACGGCAGAATCGAATAACATTGAACGCGCTTTCTGAACAAGGGTTATGTTCATTCGTTCACAGATTCCGTTCTGCTCGGGAGTATAGGGTACCGTAAATTCCATTTTTATGCCCTTACTTGCACAGAACGAACGCATTGCCTTGCAGCTGTATTCACCACCATTGTCCGACCGAAAACGTGAGATTTTCACTCCGAACTTTGCCGTCACTTGTGCCTCACAGTGTTTAAAACAATTCACTACTTCTTCCTTTGACCGAATCAGGTAAACCATTGTAAATCGTGACCAATCGTCAATAAAACTCACGAAGTAACGTACATTGTTCAACCCGACAGGTGTAACCGGCCCACAAACGTCCGAGTGAACGATCTCCAATACTCGATTCGAACGACGCTCTTCACGTAGCATAAACGGATTTCTAGTTTGTTTCGCGGACACACACGGCTCACAGATTACTGTCTCATCATCACGACTGCTCAACGGGATACCCTTCGCTATTCCGCACTTGATAAGCGACATCAAATTTCGCTCTCCCAAATGGCCATAACGTCGATGCCATATTCGGTTGACTTACATATTTGTCCCGAAAAACACAAAATACCGCTTTCACACTTACGCGAGAAAAAGTTCAGTTCGTAAAGTTTATTCCGCCTCTCACCAGTAGCTACTACATTCGACCCATGGAAAATTTCCAAACAGCTATTTACGAATACCACTTTCATACCGGCAGACTCGACTCTGCTTAATTTGGCATAAGCAGCTAGACAGCTGACAGATATCATAGATGTTTGTCAGATGCCTATCTGCCTATGACAAATATTTGGCTATTGGACAAACAGTGTAATACAAGCTTTACCACTGCTTCTGAAGGCTGCAGATTCGTTCTTCTGTTCACATACATCAATCGCGGCGATCGACTTTCGCTTAATTTCTTCGTCAAGTAGTCTACACTTAACAAATTCCATCGTTATTTGCTCTTCAGGCTGACTCTCGATCGAAATTACAACCGTGTCGTACTCAGGACCAAGTGACAAAAGCAAACGGCACACGACGTCGATATCGTCAATTTTTCCACCTGCATTCCGGAACAAACGAATGAGCCGATCGTGTTTCACAAAATATTCCTACAACAGACCGCCTGAGTGACGTAATTCGAAAAGCTCGCGATTCAGTTGCATACGTTTTGCGACACTCTTCCTTTCGAAAATGCGCACTAATGTATCCCACACAAGGGGTCGGTCAATCTGATCAATTTAAAATCTTCAAAAGATTTCAAATCTTTCATAAAGATCGGGCCACTGATCGGGCAATCCTTGTAAAACCAACATGCACTTTTACTTCAGTCAATTAAATTCTTTCGGTCACCTCTATTCATTGTTTATGTTTTCGCCGTCAATAATGGAAATATTTTCGATCAACCTCTGGCAAATGGCTAAGTGACGATCAATCAGCAACAAACGGGTCAAAAGAAGAGCGACGAGGATATGGATCATAATAAGAAGGTCTTTAAAAGGGTTTGGTTCAAACGGGTTTGGCGGAAGCGGAACCATTGGGTTTGGGACGGGAAAGAAAAGAAATGTTGGGGACAACTGGCAACCCTAACGAGGATTCACCACAAGGGCTCTCTGTTGGCAGCTTCGCCTGTCACCCGGATGACGTCTTCGAGTGGAGCATAATTAATGAGTTGTCATTCTTCCATTGTATATAGTTGAGCACACGTTTTAAGAATTGTAGATTAAAGTTTTATTTGTTTGTACCGTGGATACTTATGTTTTAATACGGTCATTATCATCTCGTCTACACGGATACAAAAGTGGCGACGATTTCGCGAGTGATCTCGTTAAATTCGCGAGAGTTCAATTTGTTTTCGCGGAATAAACGCGATCATAAAAATTACCACGCCGCCGCCTAGGAAAAGGCGGAAACGCTCGTACAGCACAATGGCAGAACAACATCACGCAGGTTTGGGCCAAGGAATCAATGTACCTGGCCAAAATACCCAGCAGAATGGACAGTCCCGACAGCAGCAACAGCAGCTTCCCCCATCGATGCAGCAGCAGCAGATTCATCCTGGAGTGCAGCAGCAGCCTATGCTAATGAGTCCCCCACAACAGGCTCGTACGGATGCCATCATCGTGCAAATTTTGCCGCAGCTCCAACAGCAACAGGCAGCCAGTCAGCTCCTCCGGCAGCACCGTGACTCAGCACAACAGCAGCAAGGGTTCATGCAACAGCAAGAAACACTGTTCCGAAATACCATGTCGGCAATCCAGGTAACCGTTCCTCCCAATCCGGAAGTTATCCTGGATTCATTAGCTGGGAATATCCGGGAGTTCCAGTATGATCCGGAGAACCACATCACATTCGCTGCGTGGTACGCCAGGTACGAGGACCTTTTTGCAAAGGACGCAGAAAGGATCGACGATGAAGCAAAAGTGAGGTTACTTCTTCGACGGCTAGGAACAAACGAGCACTACAGGTATGTCAGCTACATTTTACCTAGTGCTCCAAAGGACTTCACTTTCAGTGACACGGTGTTAAAAGGACTATTCGGTACTAAAGCTAAAGCTAAAAGGACTATTCGGTACGAAGGAGTCTACCGTCAAGAAGCGTTACAGCACTCTCACCGTCTTCAAAGCCCCGACGGAGGATTATGTTTCTTTTGTCTGTCGGGTTAATAAAATGTGCGTGGAGTTCGAGCTTTTTAAGCTCTCAGAAGAGCATTTCAAATGCTCAATGTTCGTGTGCGGCTTGAAATCTGAGTGCGATGCGGACGTACGCACCAGGCTGTTGACAAAAATTGAAGATAACGATGACGTCACTCTGGATGCACTGTTGGGAGAGTGTCAGCGAATAATTAACCTAAGAAGTGACACGGCGATGATAGAAAGTCCCACTGGTCAGGTACAAGCCATCAAGGGGAACGTACATCATCGGAAGCATTTCAGAAAGCGATCCAGGGAACAGAAGCCATCCTTAGCGGAGGATGATCGGAAAAGCCTAGCCTCTCCTTGCTGGAACTGTGGTGCTATGCACTTTTCTAAACACTGCGGGTTCAAAAATCATCGATGTTCTGACTGCAAACAGGTTGGTCATAAGGAGGGCTATTGTTCGAGTTCGAAGCGGTCTACGAAGTCATCAAAACATCAGCCACACCGGTTCTCCACCAAAACCGTCATTGCATCGGTCAGTAGCATCGAGGGCAAGCGTCGTTATGTGTGGGTAAAGCTCAACGGTACCCCAGTAAGATTGCAGCTTGACACAGCATCGGATATTACTATTGTGTCCGAGCAAGTTTGGAAACGGATCGGTCAACCAGCCGGTGTTCCAGCGAGTCAGACAGCAAAATCAGCATCGGGCGAGCAGTTGAATCAAAGAAGAATGCTAAGATGGAACAGTTGGTACAAATATTTTTTCATTTCAGTATCCTTTTCAAAAATTAAAATCGGTCCGTTCGTTCGTTGGTTGAATCTGCAGTGTGAGTTTGTCAGTGACGTCGAAATCAATGGCACGACGTACAGCGAGACAATCTACGTTTCAAAGCACCCACTGAATCTGCTTGGAATTAATCTTATCGACAAATTCGAGCTTTGGTCATTGCCAATGGACAAATTTTGTAACTTGGTCGGTGGTGGAGATATCACTTCACTGCAGAAGGCCTACCCAAAGCTGTTCAGCAACACACTGGGGCTTTGCTCCAAAACCAAAGTTCAACTTACGCTGAAAGAAGCATGTAGACCAGTTTTCCGACCAAGGAGACCTGTATCGTATGCTATGTTGTCAACAGTGGATAAAAAGCTCGACCGACTAGAGCGTCTTCAGATAATTTTACCAGTGGACTATTCAGAGTGGGCTACTCCAATAGTCGTAGTGCAAAAGGCCAGCGGCAGCGTCCGCATATGTGGTGATTATTCGACTGGATTAAACGATTGCCTTCAGACACACCAGTATCCTCTACCACTGCCGCAAGACATCATCTCCAAGCTGTCCAATTGCACTGTGTTCAGTCAGATTGACTTATCTGACGCCTTTCTTCAAATGGAAGTGGACGAAAGCTGCCGTCATCTACTTACCATCAACACCCACCGCGGCCTATATCAGTATAACAGGTTGCCCCCTGGTGTCAAAGCTGCGCCAGGAGTTTTCCAGCAGTTGATGGACACGATGTTGGCAGGTCTTCCATGTACCGCAGGCTACATGGACGACGTAGTCGTGGGCGGCAAGGACGCCACTGAACACCAGCGCAATCTACATGCAGTGTTGCAGCGAATCGAAGAGTACGGGTTCAGCATCCGGTTGGAAAAATGTTCATTCGGACAACAGCAAATCCGGTACCTGGGTCATCTCTTGGATCGTCATGGGTAGGGCCAGACCTAGCCAAGATTCAAGCTATCAAGAATATGCCGCCGCTGAAAGACATCACGGGAGCACGCTCCTTCCTGAGAGCCATAAACTATTACGGTAAATTTGTGCCCAATATGCGTGCTCTCAGGTTTCCGCTAGACCAGCTTCTGAAGAACACATCAGCGTTCGTGTGGACACACGAATGCCAGCAGGCGTTCGATAAATTCAAGGGAATTTTGTCGTCGGAGTTGCTTCTAGCGCACTATGACCATAGACTAACTCTAAGACCAGTAGGTCCCGAACAAATACGATTTTTTTCTTGGCTCAGTCAGTACTAGCAACAATCAATATGCAACTAGCGATTTGAAATTGGTTCACTGTTGTAGAACCCCTTGGTCCGAAGTACACCTTGAAGCCAGCACCTAACTATACATATTTGCGCCTTTGTTTTGATTTGCTGTGTTATTTTGACAGAATATTTGAGAGTGTGTTCGTGTGAGTTCATTATTAGGGGCGTATTATTAAGCTTGGGACCGAGCTTGGGACCGATGTGCTAGTACTGACTGAGCCAAGAAAAAAATCGTATTTGTTCGGGACCTACTGGTCTTAGAGTTAGTCTATGGTACTAGCACATCGGTCCCAAGCTCGGTCCCAAGCTTAATAATACGCCCCTAATAATAAACTCACACGAACACACTCTCAAATATTCTGTCAAAATAACACAGCAAATCAAAACAAAGACGCAAATATGTATAGTTAGGTGCTGGCTTCAAGGTGTACTTCGGACCAAGGGGTCTTACAACAGTGAACCAATTTCAAATCGCTAGTTGCATATTGATTGTTGCTATGACCCCAAGCATGAAATCATCGTTTCGGCGGACGCGTCATCCATCGGTATTGGGGCAACAACCCAAGTAACACCACTTGTCATATTCATGTTAATAATAGACGTTTTAGACCAAGCTCATGTTTTTTTTTCTAACGTCAATAACTTAATTTCATACACGCATATAACCGAAAAAGCGCAATAAATGTGGCATTTTTGAACACCTTCTATGTCATACCATATGTTTTGTAGAACATCCATAAGACAAATATTATGTTCTATGGATGCTTCCAACAACATGCTTATAACATAATGATATGTTTTGTCAAAGAAGGCACGGTATGAACAAAGTAAAAAAAATATAAACAAAATTTTTTAATGGCGAAACGATATCGTAGCTAATGGTATTTTATGCGTTGAAGATGATTGTTTATAATTTTTTTAAATAGGAAATTAAAAGTGCTTTACGCATGGAAGTTGTATCAAAATTGTATATGCGGCTCAAAGTTAGCAGTGCAACTTTCCGTTTTACCTTCCCTAATTTCATGCGCCATCGATTGGATTAAAAAACGTAGAAGGTACCCCGAATAAACTATTGAATTTTAGTGAAATTTCTTTATGGAATTCACAAAAACCAACATGGCGATTTTCCAAGTCTACAGTCCTACAGTACAAGTCTACAGTACGGGTAAAAACATTAGTAACACATTTGGTTTTCAAATGTTCGTTTTTTCTTTTCTGCGTTTTTTGTTGTAAAAATTGAACCGAGTAATGTCAGTATGAATGAAAATACAAATACAATTATTATGTTGTGCGTAGCTACATCTCAAAAGACTCCCCCACAAATTAAGCGTAACAATTTATAAAAAATACTAAACATTCTCCCAAACTGTTGCTTTATGTTACATTTGAATAAACCCCTATGCCCAATTTGGCTTCTATTTGAATCAGTGAGTGGCATCACAATCTTATATTTAGGTGGTGTTTTTTTTATTCCAGTATTTCAAATAAACATATTTTCAGCCGTCACTGTATTTGATTCACAATCTATTCTGAATAATTTCACTATTGCATGAGGATGCTAAAAACATGTTTAAAATTCATCTTGAATGCAACCTATCAACATATTTACAAACATGTAGCATACACGCTATTTCCAAACAATCCAAAATGAAGTACGTTTGACTCAAATCAGTCAAAAGTATGGATACTCAAAAGTGAGTAAAGATAGTTGGTAGTGGTAAGATGACAAACAGTCACCGATGTTGTCAAGAAGTAAAATTTAAGTTGATCGAACAAAAATAGAACAAAAATCTGTTCGCTGTTCTGGTACCACGTTTGAACCGAATATGTGTGGAAAAACATCCTCAAAACTTTTTCAAGACCAGACATGTTTGGTATTTCATCCTCACGACTTTTTTACAACAAACTTCTTATTTTCTTGTCAAGAAGATGTTTCTGGTGTTACTTGGGAATCAGCCATAATTACCCCAATGGCCACATGAAAGTGATCCAGCATGCGTCTCGGGCGCTTACACCAGTTGAACAGCGCTACTCACAAATCGACCGGGAAGGCCTGGCAATAATATACGCAGTTATATAATTTTATTTGTTTTTTTTTGGGAGGGTGTTTCCTTCTAAAAAACACCACGCCGCGGTTGGGGGGTTTTGGGGGGAAAAAGGGGAATTCCCTCCCCCCCCGCCCGCCCCCCCCGGGGGGGGGCCCCCCCCCCCCCCCACGATTTCTCCATCGAGCACGTTCCGACGGACAAGTTTGGTAACGCTGACGTGTCTCATCGACCAGCACACGAAGCCGGATGAGGACGTCATCATTGCTTACACCACACTAGAGGAAGGCTTGAGGTCAGTAGCCGTCGATAGTACTAATCATCTGCCTCTCAGTTTCAGCATGGTTGAAAAAGCAACAACTGCTGATCCGTTACTTCGCAAAGTTCACCGTTTCATCTGTGACGGCTGGCCCAAATCAAGGTCGGAAGTTAAGGACCGGGCGATGTTACGTTTCTTCGATCGCCAGGAAGCTCTATCGGTTACTCAAGGCAGCATCATGTTTGGCGACAGATTGGTGATTCCGAATGCCTTCCGGAAACGGTGCCTCAACCAACTACACAAGGGCCATCCAGGCATACAGCGAATGAAGGCCATCGCACGTAGCTTCGTGTGCTGGCCGGAACTGGACAACGAGATCGTCAGTTTCGTCAAGGGCTGTCGTCATTGCGCATCGGTAGCGCGGTCCCCGCCGAAAGCAGAACCGGAGTCGTGGCATCCCACAACGGCTCCTTGGCAGCGAGTTCACGCCGATTACGCGGGCCCTCTGGATGGAGAGTACTATCTCCTCGTCATAGATGCGCACTCTAAGTGGCCTGAGATCTTTCCGACACGTCAGATTACATCGAAGGCTACCATCAACCTCACGCGCACCTTGTTCGCCAACAAAGGTATGCCGGTCATTCCGCATCGAACGCTGAAGTGCTTCGGTCGAGTTTGATTTTCGCACTCCGCATACGTTTATTTTCAAACCCGTAATAAACCACGCGGTAATTGCGTTTAGTGCAAATATAGTGGATTGTTTTCAACCGCCGAAACCCAGCCGAGCGTTCCTTAAGGGAAGCAGACATCCCCAGCCGAGCCCGACGGATGTTCTGTCCAGGTACCAGCCGGTGCACTCATTTCACACCCGGAGGAAAAAGGGTAACGCCAGCAGCATTATCTCAGCAGTGACGGTCATCGCCCCATCCATAGCCGATCAGCAACCGGTGCTCTGTCTATAGCACAGAGGCACATAGGCAAAGACAATAGCCTACACAACAGCAGCGAGCAAAGGGCAAGTAGCACATTTTCGTTTTTGTTCCCCCATCTGCTAGTATTTTGTGTATCTCTCTCCCATATAGTAAATCGTTCTGCATAGCGTGGTCCAAAAAAAATCATCTGATTTTTATTAATTCATTAATTTTTTTTTTCTGTTCGCTGAATTTGTTCTTGCATGGATGATTCTACGGGGGGCGACTTGCCTCCCAAAGATGTTTTTAGGGCGCGCTGTTATCAGCCGAATTACGAATATATATTTGATTTTATTCTTCGCGAAAATGACGCAGCAAAAACAAAACACGTCAGTTTCCAAGCACGGCTCTGCGTGAATAATATCTATTTGTATCCACAGATACACGTAGAAAAAAATACCGTCAAAACAAACATATTCCAGGTAAATCCAAACATTTGGCCGCAAAAATAAACTTGCATTATTTCAAACATATTCCACGTTAAAAATCAAGTGACATCGAAGTTTTAAATAAAAATCATTTTTTTTTTTTTTTTAAAATTTTTATTTTTAACCCAAAAGTTCCATTTTTTGTTTTTTATGGGGGGGTTTTTTTTTTTTTTTTTTTTTTTTTTTAATTTTGGTTTTTTTTATTTTTTGTTTGGTTTTTTCTTTTTTTTTTGGGGGTTTGTTTTTCTTGGAAAAATTATTTTTTGGTTTGTGGGGGGGGGCGTTTTTCCTCTTTGTGGGGAAGAAAACCCTCTTTTTTTTTTTTTTTTTTTTTTTTTTTTTTTTTTTTTTTTTTTTTTTTAAGGCTGGTTTACAGTTCGGGAAAAGCATCACGGGATTTTGAACGGGATTTGGCTCGGGATTTGGCTCGGGAAATTTTCCAGTTGACGTTTCTCCACATTTCTCCACACTCAATGACAAGCTAGTTTTGTGTATCATGTTTTGCATATTGTTAACATTTGTGTAAGATTTTTCTTCCAGAAAGTATTGAAAATCAAAAGAAATTCTAGAAATTTAATATATTATTTAAGTTTAAGTTAAGAAACATTTTATTTAAGCTTACTTTAACGATGTATGTTTTTACTTGGTCGATTCCCTCCAAGCATCCCAGTACATCCGGCACTCTTGGACACTAACAGATTTATTCAGGGACGGTGAAACAATACAACTGATTTATTGCCTAATAACATCTTTAGCTATCTTGTTGAGATCCTCCTCGCTTGTTAATCGGTACAAGCAAGGATGTTTAGAAAATTGTTCGCCAAGTGCAAGTTTAATGTCAATATCCTTGTTCCGTTTTGTTGTTTTGGCTACGCGTTTCTTTTCTTTTTACAAGAGCTCTTTATTATCTTCGTCCGATATTTCTTCCTGGGTTCGCTGTTCATAAAATTTACCCTGACTGTCATAAACATCAATATTGAAAATTGTTTCGGAACTCGGCTCCCTCTTACATCTAATTTTTTTTTTCGTTAGGGTTCAAACTTGCAAAATCCGCCCGGAAACAATTCGGAATGATTTGTTCCCGCCGAAGAAGTAGTGTGTAGAGATGAATTTTATTTCCCGGAGTAAATCCCGCGGTTGGGTTTACACTTCAGGAAAACTGTAATTTTTGTGTAGACTCGGGAATTCAAATCCCGGGCTCCATTTAAAACACACAGGCGCCCAAATCCCGTGACGTTTTTCCCGAACTGTAAACCAGCCTTTACGCAGAAAAAACACCGTCATAAAAAACATATTCCAGGTAAATCCAAACATAAACTTAGTTTATTCTTGCCGCAAAAAAAAAACATGCATCATTTCAAACATATTCTATGTTTAAAATCAACTGAGATCGATGTTTGAAATGAAAATCATCTTATGTTTATTTTAAACATATTAAATATAAGAACGAACGTACAAATTTTTTATTTTAATGGCTGCGTTCTATTTTTTTTTTAATTTATTATATCAATCTTTGTTAGCTTAATTATCGACTTGGCTTGAATCCTAATAGAGTCCATGTTCAAAGAGTTTATTCACAGTATCACTACTGGAATCGAGCAAATAACCTTCCAATAACCTTCCAAGTCGATTGGCTCATGTTGCAAGCGTCAAAACTTTGCCTTGGCCTCACGTCCTGGAGAGGAAAATGCACGCTCAAATTCACCTACCCGATGAATTTATTGTTGTAATTACAATGCCTTGAATTTGATTCAAAAATTGTTATTTTCCTTTGAAATATGCTCTCTTTTTACTCTAAACTTTTTATTTTTTTTTTTATTTTTATTTGTTCCAAATTTATTCATATTTACATTTCATGTTAATCTAGGTGCTCCAGCTACTACCGTAACGTATCAACCTTAATTGTTAAAATATGTACCTAATTTTGTTTACATTGTTCATGCCTTAGCAGTTCAGTTTTTTAAACAGGTTTTTATTCCTGCGTGTCAGTATAACAATAATAATCTTAAAACAAAAAACAAACTAAAATTAATCTTCACTAAGTATAAAGGGAATGAATCATTGCAATAGAAGATTGCAACGATTTTTGTCTGAAATTATTAATTATTTTGTTGGACATTTGTTCTAAGGTCTCAACATTCGAAATTCTATGTACTTCGTTATTACTATAACAAGAAGGCAGCTTCAAAATCATCTTCAGAACTTTGTTCTGAATCCTTTGAAGTATTTTTTTTTCCTGGTAGCACAACAACTAGACCATATTGGAACAGCATAAAGCATGGCCGGTCTAAAAATTTGTTTAAATATTAGCAGTTTGTTCTTCAGACAAAGTTTGGATTTTCTGTTTATAAGAGGATATAAACATTTTATATATTTATTACATTTGGCTTGAATGGTTTGATCAAGTAATAGACCAAAGTATTTCACTTCGCTTGACCAGGAAATTGGAACACCGCTCATAATAACGATTTTACTACTACGAGGTTTCAAAAATGAAGCTCTAGGTTTATGTGGGAATATTATAAGTTGAGTTTTGGAAGCGTTGGGAGAAATCTTCCATTTCTGTAAATAAGAAGAGAAAATGTCCAAACTTTTCTGCAGTCTCCTGCAAATGACACGAAGACTTCTTCCTTTAGCGGAGATGCCTGTGTCATCAGGAAACAAGGATTTCTGACAACCCTGAGGCAGATCAGGGAGGTCGGAAGTAAAAATGTTCTATAGTATCGGCCCAAAAATGCTACCCTGAGGAACTCCAGCTCTAACAGGTAGTCGATCAGATTTGGAATTCTGATAATTTACCTGCAGAGTTCTGTCAGTTAAATAATTTTGAATTAATTTTATAATATAGAGCGGAAAATTAAAGTTTTTCAAATTAGCAATCAAACCTTCATGCCAAACACTGTCGAATGCTTTTTCTATGTCTAGAAGAGCAAGTCCAGTTGAGCAGCCTTCAGATTTGTTTGAACGAATTAAATTAGTAACTCTCAAAAGTTGATGAGTAGTTGAATGGCCATGGCGAAATCCAAATTGCTCATCTGCAAAAATTGAGTTTGTATTGATGTGAAGCATCGTTCTATTCAAAATTAGCTTTTCAAAAAGTTTACTGATTGAAGGAAGTAAACTTATTGGTCTGTAGCTAGAAGCTTCAGCTGGATCTTTCTCGGGCTTCAAAATTGGAACAACTTTGGCATTTTTCCATTTGCCAGGAAAGTATGACAAATGAAAACATTTATTAAATAATTTTACCATGAAAAACAAGGTACTCACTGGGAGTTTTTTGATGAGTATATAGAAAATTCCATCATCACCTGGAGCTTTCATATTTTTGAACTTTTTAGTTATAGATTTTACTTCATCCAAATCAGTACCCCAGGATTCATCAAAAATATTTTCCCTTGAGGAAATATTCAGATAATCAAGAGCAACCTGATTCTCAATAGGACTAGTAAGACCCAAACTGAAATTATGGGAACTCTCAAACTGCTCAGCAAGTTTTGGAGCTTTTTCCACATTTGTTAGCAATATTTTATCACCTTCTTTGAGCGCTGGAATAGGCTTTTGAGGTTTTTTCAAAATTTTGGAGAGTTTCCAAAAAGGTTTGGAACTCGGCTCTAATTTTGACACATTATTTTCAAATTGTTTGTTCCTCAGGGCAGAGAAGCGTTTTTTAATTTGTTTTTGCAAATCTCGCCAGATAATTTTCATGGCGAGATCGCGTGTTCTTTGATATTGTCTTCTACGGATATTTTTCAGACGGATCAAAAGCTGAAGATAGTCGTCTATTATAATTGTATTGAACTTTACCTCGCATTTTGGAACTGAGATAGCTCTTGCTTCAACTATGGAAGTAGTCAGAGATTCAAGAGCATTATCGATATCATTTTTAGTTTCCAAATTTTTACTCTAAACAATTCTTATGTTTCAAGTTGAACATCGATATTTTTACTTTAATTCCGTCTACTTTCTATGTGTACAAAAAACCTGGGGGTGCGACACATCTAAATCTAGATTCAAGATGATCGAAAAATCTCACGCTAGCGAATCAATCTTTGAAAAATCTTGTTTCAGCTTGTGAATCTTAATCCATCTACTTGCATCGTGCTGCATCTTTTTGCAGTAAATCTTTTAAATCTTCATCAAAATCTCTAAAATCTTCTTTCTATCTACTAAGCGTGCGCACATCGCACAAAAGCATAACAAAAAATATCCTGCATCTGAGATAGAGTCGCACCAACAATCAATATGCAATTAGCGATTTGAAATTGGTTCACTGTTGTAGAACCCCTTGGTCCAAAGAACACCTTGAAGCCAGCACCTAACTATACATATTTGCGCCTTTGTTTTGATTTGCTGTGTTATTTTGACAGAATATTTGAGAGTGTGTTCGTGTGAGTTCATTATTAGGGGCGTATTATTAAGCTTGGGACCGATGTGCTAGTACTGACTGAGCCAAGAAAAAAATCGTATTTGTTCGGGACCTACTGGTCTTAGAATTACACACTTAAATTCGATTTTGCTGTTCGGTAAAAAAATTGACGCAACATTTCTGTAAACATAGCATCTTACCGATTTTTCGGTAAACATAAAAAATGTTACCGTAATTTTGTAACACTTTACCGAACGATCTGTAATGTTAAATTTTATTTACCGTATACGGTAGAAAAAAATACAATCAATAAGGTAAAAACAAACAATCACTGAATACGGTAAGCACTTTACCGAACAAAACGTAAAACGAACTCTGAATCACCGAAGCCCGGTAAAGTATTATGAACTGTCAAACTGTCAGCCATTTTCTATGAAGTCTCGTGGTTCCAGTGATCGGTTGTCCAGAAGGTGGTTTGGATATTGATTAATTTTAATTATTCCATGTATGTATGTAGAAAATAAACCAGCGTTAATTAGAGCTTTCATCCGGCTAGCTATAAATATTTCAAATGTGCTGATTACACGCTAAACAATCAATAGGTTCGATGTAATAATGGATTTTTATTCTAAATGATACACATGCAAAATATATTTGCTGCATTGTATCCATCTACAGGTAGAAGACAACTTCACTGACCAGCATCCGATGCAGCCGACACTCATCGTTCGTAGTATTTCGTTGACTGCGCCATATGCTGGAAAGACCTCACAGTCCCGGTCGGAATAACAACAAATATTGTATTGCTTAATATATTTATAAACCAATAACATCCGAATATTTTGGTGTTTAATGATAAACACAAAAAAAATACCGAAACGGTTCGGTACCAGACTACACAAATTACCGAACTGTACGGTATTTTTGACAGATCATCAAATCTTCCATTACCGAATTGTACGGTAGTTTTTGCAGGTTCATTAAAAAATTTGAGTACCGAACGTTCGGTAATTGATTTAATTACCGAACAGATTACCGAACGTTCAGCTGTTGAAAGTTCGGTAAAAAATTACCGAATACTGTAAAATTTTCTAAGTGTGTAGTCTATGGTCGCACCCCCTGCAAATAACCAATATGTGTGGCCACTCATTAGTTTCATTTGTCACATAAACTTCATTAGTGTTTCTCAGTAGGTTCTGTTTATGTGTGAACAAATGAATATTATGGGGAATTTCGTATGGATTGTTGCCAATAAATATGTATTAATTATTTCCCGTGGAGGCTTCCCACACTTAACTGCTCCGCTGGGTGTTTTTTTCTAAGAGTGTATACTTTGACCGATTTGAGCAAGGTGAATTTAATATCTCAGGTGGTCTCAATACTGTATATGAGAATTTCAGCCATGTTTAAATGCATACTAATACGATCAATATCAAGTAAAATACTGGTCTGGCATACTGAAGTTGTCTCCTCTACACCTATGCAACAGTGCCTGTGATGTCAAACTCGCAGTTCCATTTTAAACCAAACGAGTAAAGGAGATGATTAGTTTCACACTGCCAGGCCTATGTTCTATGCCATGGGATATAAAGTGTCAGGCTGGAAGGTTTGTTTATCAATATTTCGGGGGAAAAGTGCACGTGCTAATGTGTGTAAACAAAACGTTTAGCCCATACCGTTTACATAAATATATAACTCTTCACTCTTACGCAAAAATGCAATCAACAACTGTCATTATGTGCGTAATACAGTATTGAGTATCCTTACTCTTTCGCTCCACTGCTAAATCTCATTTGATACCCCCGCTTCTCCACTCGTCTTACCAATCAACTGAAGAAAATAGACCACCTGAGATATTAAATTCACCTTGGATTTGAGTAGTTCTGACACGAATTTGGGTGTTTCGAAATAGCGTGCATTTTTTCTTTTTTTCAAGTAAGTATTGAACAAGCGTGTTGATATCAGAGTAACTGTCAAGTTGACCGACTTAGACTGAATTCACCGAAACAATTTTTGCGTAACAATTCGTAGGTATGCAAAGTTTAAAAAATGTGGAATTATTTTCACATTCAGATATTTACGATTTCACATCAAGATATTTACGATACTTTCAGGCTTCATGTCGGTTTTTGCTTTGTGGCGCCGATACCGTGTTGTAGTTATCTTTCCGACATTGGCAATCAGCTCCATCGTCGCCGATTACTCCTATACTCGTAAGTGGAAGCAACAACGATTGGCTCACGATCCGCAACCTTAGAGAAAATGTTCGGTCTTACTAAACAGTACTTCTTGGCAGCTATCCCGTTGGTCGGGTATGGTTTTGGGTGGTTTTTAGATAACAAAGAAACGGAGCGGATGACCATGTTTCGCGATAAGAGTGCGCTGTATGGAAGAGTTCTGAAAGAAGGCGAGAAACCCTCTTGGCCATAATCGTTACTCTTCATGAAACGATCTTGTAGTATGAAATATACTTTATAAAGTTAAATGATAATTTTGTTTTCATTCGAAATATCTTGTTCTTGTGCGCGGGAAAAGCTCCCATCACAACTGGGTAAAAAAAATTAAAATCCGCGAAAGCCATTTTAATATGTAATGGCATAATGTCACCTTAATCTGTTTCTAATTTCACGCACATCAAGTATTTAATCGATTCCATTATTTGCCCATAGCACCGCAGGGTCCATTGATTTCCTGTCATTAATCCTCGAACCTGTCCTGTATAGGTATAAATAGGGATAGCAGAGAACGATCCGGGTATAATAAGCACCTTTCATACAAATTAATCAATATTATGGTTTCAGTTGAAAACCGAATTTATCGACTAGCGACAATCGATTTTACTCTCGTTCTGTATACGGAGAAAATCGAAAATGCTGAAACGCACACACTTAAATTCGATTTTGCTGTTCGGTAAAAAAATTGACGAAACATAGGATTTTACCGATTTTTCGGTAAACATAAAAAATGTTACCGTAATTTTGTAACACTTTACCGAACGATCTGTAATGTTAAATTTTATTTACCGTATACAGGTCGGTATCGTGTTTGAAAGAAATTTCTTTTTCTATCTCAATCCCATGTTAAATTCCGTTTACTGAAACGGAAAAGTAAAGAATCGAAAAGAAATTTCTGCAGCAGTATCCACCTGAAAAGAACGAAAAATAAAATTGGAATTTGTAAGGTTTCCACGCAAACTAATGGGAGCTGTCACTTTTACTTTCGGAAAAATATTCCGCTCGATTATTCCGGAAGTGAAGGTGACATTTCATTCCATGTAGATCAATTGTCAAAATTCCGCTTGGTAATATTGACCAAAATTCCGTAACCTCTTTACTTTTTAAGTCGATACTGGCCTTACGGTAGAAAAAAATACAATCAATACGGTAAAAACAAACAATCACTGAATACGGTAAGCACTTTACCGAACAAAACGTAAAACGAACTCTGAATCACCGAAGCCCGGTAAAGTATTATGAACTGTCAAACTGTCAGCCATTTTCTATGAAGTCTCGTGGTTCCAGTGATCGGTTGTCCAGAAGGTGGTTTGGATATTGATTAATTTTAATTATTCCATGTATGTATGTAGAAAATAAACCAGCGTTAATTAGAGCTTTCATCCGGCTAGCTATAAATATTTCAAATGTGCTGATTACACGCTAAACAATCAATAGGTTCGATGTAATAATGGATTTTTATTCTAAATGATACACATGCAAAATATATTTGCTGCATTGTATCCATCTACAGGTAGAAGACAACTTCACTGACCAGCATCCGATGCAGCCGACACTCATCGTTCGTAGTATTTCGTTGACTGCGCCATATGCTGGAAAGACCTCACAGTCCTGGTCGGAATAACAACAAATATAGTTTTGCTTAAAATATTTATAAACCAATAACATCCGAATATTTTGGTGTTTAATGATAAACACAAAAAAATACCGAAACGGTTCGGTACCAGACTACGCAAATTACCGAACTTTACGGTATTTTTTGACAGATCATCAAATCTTCCATTACCGAATTGTACGGTAGTTTTTGACAGTTCATTAAAAAATTTGAGTACCGAACGTTCGGTAATTGATTTAATTACCGAACAGATTACCGAACGTTCAGCTTTTGAAAGTTCGGTAAAAAATTACCGAATACTGTAAAATTTTCTATATGCATATTATATAAATATAAATATAAATATTCTATATGCATATTATATAAATATTACTTTCTACGCTTTATTCCCTTTAAATCACTGCAATGCATAATAAGTATGCATTGAATTAATATATTTTATGCATTGCAATACATTTTAGAAAATTATTATTTTCTGAGCATATTGCGTTATCGGCGTTATATACTTTAGGAGCTCAATACAGCTTATCTATATGCGAATAAAAACGGAAGGATTGGTGATATTAGGAATGTTTTACCACAGAGAACAGACGTTCATCTTCGGTCTGCTACTTGTGTAAAACTTTAAACCGACATTTCAAATGTATGTCGTAAGCCGGCGTCGGTGGTGTAGTGGTAAGCGTGACTGCTACTTGGCACCCCAGTGGGTCTGGGTTCAATCCCAGTCAACGTCGGTGGTTTTTCTGAGGCGAAAAAACTGGTCACGTCTTCCTTCGGAAGGGAAGTAAAGCCGTTGGTCCCGGTTCATATTCATGAGTCGTTAGGTAGGGTCCAGGTGGTGGAGTCGTCTTCCTGGCTTCGGTGATTGTCACCATGTGAGGAAATAGGCCGACGTAAAATAAAAGATTAAAAAAAAAAAAAAAATGTATGTCGTTATACTCCTGGAAGACAGCGCTGCAGTTGTGCGATAACTGTCATGTAAATGTTTATAAATAAAAAGCCTAGTACATAACCTGAAAAGTTTTGTTTGTTTTTCTCTGCACTTGCTTCTTATACCGGCTGCCCATATTAACTTTTACACACGTTTTTCAAGAAAAGGTATATGGACATCAATGTCTGTTCTCTGTGGTTTTACGACAATAAGTTGTATCGGTACCCACCGAGCTGGCACGCTGCCAATCACAACGTAGAGCCTGGTCAAACCCTGGACGAAACATTGGTTTAGTTTTAGAGGCATTGAACCTCGTGCACGTGAAAAGGCTGTACGAATCCAAACTAGCTTCCGAAGTCGGTTCGCGGAAGTACACGAAAAGAAAATTCCATATTGTATGTATTAAACAAACCCCATAGATATTTGCCAATGTTATTTTTGCATGATGTTTATGCGTCATACACATAAGGTTTACTAACCGTGTCGAATCAACTTCATAACATAGACCTATATATTTCATGCGCAATTGAAAATACTCTATCACCAAATAATTTTCATTGCAAATCTAAATTTATAGTAGAAAATAGATTAATGAATCCAAATATTATTGTAATGATTTATTTATCTGCGTTCTCTTTTTTTTCGAAAATAAAAAAATAAACAATTAAGGTTAAAGCAGTGTTTGCCCATTTCGTATATCACCGAATGATTCACATGCTTTTTGTTCCTGAAGGATACTAGATGAATCATTTACTCATGTGAGACTTGTCCTATATGCTACGAATCATCGCACAAAAGGGGACAAGAAGGATTTTTTTCGCTAGTCTTCAGTGACAAATGCATGGTCAAAGTAAATTCTGCTGCTGAACGTTCTCGATTATGATCATTTATGTTCTTCTCTATTCCGTTTACGGTATGTTTCGGATCAGTTTGTCTTGTTTGTATAGCTGTAAAGCTTTTATGAATTTTTAGGAATTATATTCAGAAATATGCTCGATGCATTAAATGTTTCCGGCAGCTTAATTCTATGCAGATTTTTCTTCGAAGAGAAAGTTTTAACTCTATGTACCGTATAAGAAGGAAATTCTTTCTCTTCTCACTTCTTGATGACAAACCATGAATTGTAAACTGTCTAACAGTACCAACATATAAAAATATGAAAAATGTTTTTTTAGGCTCTAACGGACGGCATGTACATATAAAGAATAATGATTGTTAGACTAGACCTTTCTTGTGGATTTTTTTTTATTGACTTATCAGATACCTTTCAATCTGTAGAGTATACTTTTCTATGGGACCTATATTTTTTGAAGCCTGTAACTATTGAAAAACAATAAAAAACTGTTAAATAGCCATTTCACCCCATATGCGTCCACTGGTGAATATCCATTTGGCCCTCTATTCCCCAACCTGATGTTTCTCTTCTGTGGTGAGTTTCACGTTAGCTTGTTAGCTCTTCACTCCTAAGGAGAAATCCCATAAGCAGATGTCAGTGCTAGCGTGAAACATGGCGGTAGTTTTCTTCTCAGTCACTCCACCGGAAATTCTCGTAACAAATCTCGAATTCGTTTTTGATTCAGTTCCAACCGGTATCGGGTATCTAAATTGAGTCAGCTTGCTGTGTGTTGAAAGTCAGTTTGTATGGTTTAAATTGTAGCTCATATCGGATTGAGGTTCGCACTGACAATAAGTTCGGGTATCGCAGGTTGGAACTAGTTCCAACCTAGGTTAAAAAACGAACTCGATAAAGTGTCATTCTTTGCATAAAAATGAATCCCTTGTATCACCTGCCCAGCCGGCATCGTAAGACTTCCAGCGTTTGTTAATCCAAGCTGCACCACAAATTTTTGTGTATGGACAAAGTGCTGGAGTACCCTTTTTGCTTCAATCCCATCCTTAGTCGTAGGCTTGCTGACGGAACGTTCCAGACACTAATGGAGATATCCGGCCGTGAATTCAACGCAAACCTAGTACCAGGCTTTGGTAAAGATCTCTTCTTAGTAGTTCCACTGAATTATTTTGCTGATATCCTGGCTCCATTGCAATTTCGAGGCTTCCGTGTGGTCAAACTGGCCGTCGAGTTTGGTGATGTATGTCTGTTGATTCAACTACTAACCATTAGTGGATTTTACTGCCTGCATTCCAAGTAACAGCTGGATGTCGCCTAGCATCGTCAACTAGAAACATCGTTGCAAGTGGTCCACACCAGACACCACTTGCTGGTTCATCGTCACATTTGATCAACGTAACATCTTCAACAGCCGTTTCCACTTCGCACTCCATTTCATCAGACAAGCTGCTGAAATTATTGTCCGAGGTTTCCTCTTCAACTTCGTCACAGGTTCAGCATCAGCATTGGTTAGTCTGCTTGCTATATCGACTTTGATTATCTCTTCGGGTAGCGTTTCACTTGTGCCATCGGACACTTCCAACGAAGTTACTTCCCCCCTAACGAAATTGGCTTCACGGCTGATGATGATCCATCTTGACGATCGATCCAAAAAAACGATACGAAAACGATTAATTTCTTCGAGGTTGGATTCATTTTCTTCCGTTTCAGCTTGCAAACGAGGACGTATGCAGTACTGCCGAATGCTTTCAAATGCGCTAGTCCGTCTTTGTACCACTCCAGAGTCCAAATGGTGTCATGGGGACCGACTTTGAACTCCGGAAGCTTCGCATCGAACAACATCTCATCACTATCAGGTACCTATTCTTCCTCTTGGCCATGTTATTCCGCTGGGTACAGTAGCTTCGGTAAACGGCGCCTTGATTGCTTCTTTCCTGTAGAACTCCTCAAGTTCGTTACCAGTGTACTCGTCAACCTGGTCCGATTGGATGGCTTTCGGTGTTCGTCCAAACTGTGTTTTTACAAATAAAAGATACCCCTTCAGCTTCTCTGGCACCTCTTCCTTTTTCCGCAGCAAATATAACATGCAGAACCGTCTAAGATCATTAACTACGGTCATGAAATAACCGTAGTAACCGGACACTGATGTATTTTCAATCGGTCCACAAACGTCGATGTGAACGAGATCCAGGACGTCACGGGATTTACGTTCCACCGATTTGGAAAACGGTTTTCGGCACAGCTTGGCTCTTCGACAGTATTCGCATTCTTCCTTAACGCCGCAGTTATACATCTTCAATCCAGTCACGAGGTTTTCCTTCAGCATTTCACCCTGAGATTCAGGATCACAATGTCCAAATCTTCTCTGCCACACTTGCTGAAAATCAACGCTGTGGTGATCGTTCACTGCCATTGTGATCACTACATAATCCGTTCGTTTGCCATCCATTAAGCAAATGTTATGGATTGGTTTTCGCTCCGCACTGTTTTCGCTTTCGGGGTGTTCTCCTTGCCGTAGCACGTTAATGGCTTCTTCTTCTTCTTCTGAAATTCTGCTTTCATCCTCGAACTTGAAAATCCTGAACTCTCGTCCCAGCTTCATCCAACAGCTTTCCCTTGATCAGCTTCAGTTTTAGCTTGTTATCGGACAGGCTCTTCAAGGCCTTGGTCAATGTATCGAATGAATCAAGGAGGCTCTTAAGAACAAGGACTACTACCAATTTCACCAAAGTTCAGTCCAGTGCACGACAGCTTCGCGAACAGCTCTTCCAGTTCAAAAAGATGATTCTGCATGTCGTCCTCGTCGTTCAACGATTTGTTACAAATCCGTTTCAGCAGCGCAACCTTGGAGCCAAGGGATTTTTTTGACGTAGGACTTACGTCTCTCTTTTCTATTCCTGTATAGGGGCGCCGTTCTAAAATTTCTGAAATCGCAAGCGTTACGCGGGTTTGGAGACTTTGAACGATAATATCTCCTCTCTGGCCCACAGACATTTTACGATAAGTATTTCATTCGCAAGGTAGAACATCAACGCTGAGTCCCTGTTGCAAACTTAATTCATAATGTTTGTTTAGACTAATTAAAATGTACTTAAAAGAAAAATGTCTAAACGCACAACGCTATTGGTCGAAAATGACATCATGTTTGCGCCTCGCTCTGATTGGTTCATACTGCCACAGTTACCGTGCCAGCGAATTTCAAACATGTGGGGACGACCGACCAATCATCAGTTCTCGCTGTGCATTCGTATGCGACAGACTTCCCAAGTAACCACGAGGCTATAATAGCATGCATATATAGGGCATATGCATTACATCTAGTGCATCATTGAAGTTGGAATAATGCTGAAAAGGGCCCCACTAAGATCGAACTAATGCTATATCTTTTGTAATGCCATAAGACATTGCTAAAGTTTCATTATTGCATTGGTAATGCATCATTGCATTGGTAATGCATCATTACATTCTTAAAGCTAATCTAACGCTTCATTACTTGACAACTGTTGAATTGATGCGATCCCGCATTAATGATGTTGATTTTGGGTTGAATAAGAGCAATAATATAATGCTTGTGGTTACTTGGGTTGTCTGCGGAGCACGGTGGTAGAAAACGCCACCCGTGAAAACAAGAAGACCAGAATCATCCCACGTCACCTGCAGCTAGCCATCCGCAACGACGAGGAGCTGAACAAACTTTTCTCCGGTGTGACCATTTCACAGAGTGGTGTCCTGCAGCCCAAGAAGACTGAAGAAAATTTCAATCGCGAACCATGTTATCAACTAAAATCCGTCCTTTTCAGGACGATCAAATCAAGTTGCCAACTAAAGAGTATGTTTGATAGAAATTTCTCTTAAGCTCATCGAAATTTTCAGTACCACGCATCGGCTCAATATGGCGTTGAAAAAGCCGCGTCTTGGAGAAAATGGCCAAATCAATCGCCCACATCATCTTCGTGGTCAAGTGGTTAGCGGCGTCGCCCGTCGTTCATTGCCATGAAGTGAGGGTTCGATTCCCGCTCCAGCCGGTGGAACTTTTTTGCAAAACGAAAATGTCCAGTTTAATCCACTGGGTGTTAGGTTAAGTTGTTCGTTGTAATTCGCTCTATGGTCAATGTTCAGTGTATACACTCTCGAGTGTTAAAACTAGCAAGCACGTTGAACATTCAACAAACGAAATATTAACAGTTGATTTGAGCGTAACTGCAGCACGGCAGACCAATTATGTGTTTCACATATTCAGTGTAGGGGGTAGGTTAGCTTCATTGTAGTTCTTGTTGTACATAAGTACATAGTGTATTAGTTGCAAATAATAGATTAGGTTAGTTGCAGGTAGTTTTAAAATTTGAGTTATAATTTTTCTGGCCAATATTTACAAACTATTGTTTGTATTGTTACTATTGTTATGCAGTTTCAGAAGCAATTGTGTCTAAATCTCAACTCTCTTGGGATAGGGTTCTGAGGCCCTGACAAGGGCCGTTTTTCTGTTGCCTGAGTTGAAAAGATGCGAGTTTAACCTCGGAAAACACTGTCGCTCTAATGAAAACTAATGATTTTATTTCCACGCTGCTGTCTGGCGTAACAACTGAGGTCCGTCCCCTTTTATGCAATTTGATTTGCATTGCCTTCGTTTAGAACCCCCTTCTTGTCATGTTATGATATATGCCATTATATAAAACAGGCCTGGCATTCCCGTTAAAACAATAAAGAAGAAGAATAGTAATCATTCGTTATTGGATCATCGATACGTTCAGACGTGTGTATCCCGCTCTCGTGATAAAAAAGCGCTTTTCCGAGATGTTCCGAGTTTTTGGCCCTGATGCTGGAAATCGAGTAGACGCTGATGTGGCGCCTGACGTGGCTGGCACGTCCGCTAGACGAGGCAAGCGGAAGAAGCCCGACGTCGACGCTGACGTAAATCATCCCTCCGTAAACAACTAAAATCTGTCCTTTTCAGGACGACCAAATCAATTTACCGATTAAAGAGTATGTTTGATTGAAATTTTTCTTGAGCTCATCGAAATGTTCATTACCACGCACCGGCTCAACATGGCGTTGCTTAAACTGCCGCGTCTGGGAGAAAATGGCCGAATCAATCGCCCACATCATCTTCGTGGTCAAGTGGTTAGCGGCGTCGCCCGTCGTTCAAGCGGTTGTTACCATGAAGTTGAGGGTTCGATTCCCGCTCCAGCCTGTGAAACTTTTTGCAACACGATAATGTCCAAACTGGTCTACTTGGTGTTAGGTTAAGATGTTCGTAATTTGCTCTACACCCAAAATAAAAAAGTAAGATTGTAATAGTTACAATTTCGCATGATTTTGTTCTATTTCTCGCTGTTGATCGTAACTTGGATGAAAAATCTAACATTAGTTGTGGACAAAGCAGCAACAGCAATTCGCAATGAAAAATTGAACGTGTGCGTGAGATTGTTCGCAGTGATATTTAGTTGATGAGTAAGAGATGAGTGTTCGAAAGTCAAATGGCTCACAAAAATAAAATGTGCACATCAAGATCGAGATCAAGATCAAGGTCTGTATCCAGGACCGCTAGCGCGGCGGCTCTTGATGGCAACCAATTAGCCACTTTGACAAGGTAAGAATGTTGGAATAGAAACCCAACATTTAGTTCACTTGGCGAGAAATTCAGGGTGCAGCAATGAAGCAAATGGACATATTTTCCACCAAGCTATGTGCAACCTGTCGCTAACAAACTTGCATGGCATGGCATTGTTTATTTCATAAAACACTTTGTCGATGATCAGTGAGAACAAACATAGAACACTTGACGGCGGCAATACAACAATGGCCAATAGCGTTGCAGCATTTTGTGATATCGACTCATCCATATTGTATATTGTTGGTGTATGTTGGTGATGATTGAATATGGAGCCTACAGCGATAAAATTGTTTCGAGCTATTTTTGCTTGCCAGTCGCTTGCACACATTTGCATGGCTTCATTTGTACCATAAAACGCTTTGTGAATCAAAATGGGCGAAATTGCCTGAATCATGCGGATTTCTCAAGATATGATAGTATAAACTGCAATTGCATTTTTTACCACCTTTTCAACTTTTGGGTATATCTTCAATATTCAGTCTGTACAATCTCGAGTTAGAAACGGTGTAAATGCCTATTTTTATCGTAGTATCACGTGCCGCCAAACACTCAGGCTGTCCTGCACCCCAAGAAAACTGATAAGAACATTTCAATCGCGAACCATGTTCCCTCCGTAAAGGTCGGTATCGTGTTCAAAAGAAATTTCTTTTTCTATCTCAATCCCATGTTAAATTCCGTTTACTGAAACGGAAAAGTAAAGAATCGAAAAGAAATTTCTGCAGCAGTATCCACCTGAGAAGAACTAAAAATTAAATTGGAATTTGTAAGGTTTCCAGGCAAACTAATGGGAGCTGCCACTTTTACTTTCGGAAAAATATCCCGCTCAATTATTTCGTGAAGGTGACATTTCGTTCCATGCAGATCAATTGTCAAAATTCCGCTTGGTAATATTGAACAAAATTCCGTAACCTCTCTACTTTTTAGGTCGATACTGGCCTTAAACACAGGATTCGTTTCACACTTACAAGCACGTTGGACATTTCAGCGCCAACATTTGATTAGGGCGAATCTGCTTTTGTAAACAAACACTTTGTCTCCTAATTTATCGGAAGTTGAATACAATTCCTTCAAAATTAGTAGAAATTCATGAATTCGATGACATCAATTTCTTCACATCAACAAGCAGTCCTACGTCAACTTTGCAGTTATGTCACTAACAAAACTCATCCTTTCGTTTTTTTCCTAGTGCTTCCTGGGGTTTTCCTAGGCTTCTTTGGCATTTTTCGTTTCCCGAATCAGCATATGCTGTTGATTCTCTACAAGCAGCGCAATCGTCGCTCTTGTCTTCCGGTCTCCGAATTCGATGTACCGCCACAGGCCCTCCCTGATAAGCAAAACCTCCGCCTTGAACATCCAAACCGAGTAAATGGAGTTATTGTGCTGGACTCCTTGCTGCCTTACATATCCATGGTATTGCGGAATCCACGTCGAGGAGCTTCCCTTCCCCCCCCTCACTATCCCCTTGTGGTAAAAAATCATAATGCATCATCCACTCCAATGAATCCATGATGCAAAAGCATCATTTATCATAATAACTAGCTGAACCCGGTGCGTGCGCTGCTACGCTTGCAACTAAATGAAGGAAAATTTAATATAGCGGGCACGTGTATGGTTTTTTTTCGAAATGAGTCTTTTTTCCTGAAAAAACGGGGGTTCAAACTTCTATCATAACATGCTTCTTACCCGAGAAATACACGTTTTTTGTTTAAGTAACCTGGATAATTCTCATTTTTGGTAGAAATTTGTGTTTCATTTGTATGGGAGCCCTCCCTTCCAGAGGGGGGTGGTTTCTCAAACCACCATACAATCATTGCCATCAAAACCCCCCACATGCCAAATTTAGTTCCATTTGCTTGATTAGTTCTCCAACCATCACATAGGGCTCATCGATCATAATAAAAATGTGAGTTTCATTTGAACTACCATAGAAACATTCTTGCCTTCATAACCCCCCACATGCCAAATTTGATTCAATTTGCTTGATTAGTTCTCGGGTTATGATGAAATATGTGTCTCATTTGTATGAGAGCGCCCTTTCCTGAGAAAGAAGGGGTCTCAAACAATCATAAGAACCTTTCCCAGCCCCAAAAACCCCTTCATATAAATTTTCACGTTGGTCGGTTCAGAACTTTCCGAGTCTTTAAGGGTCTGACAGACAGACAGACAAAAATTCATTTTTATATATATACACGCTAAGAAAAAAGAACCCAAAATTAAGTTTTTTTCACCCATCTCGCATGTTTTGTGCATTAAGTTAAAATTAGGTATAAGATGAAAACTCAATTTTGGGTTATTACATTTCAAATAGCAATGGGTAAAATTTACCTAATTTTGGGTACTTACATTTCAAGTGCCAATGGGTAAAATTTACCTAATGAATTATCGAAATAAATGGGAGAAATTTATACATAAAATAGATATAATGTTTTTTGAGAAATTAAGGAAAAAGTTAAGATTTTTTTGGGGAAAAAAAAACACAAGGGAGGGAGGGGGGGGGGGGGGGGGGGGGAAGGGGGGACGGGGGGAGGGGGTAGTGTTAAAAAGGGAAATAAAGAAGTAAAAACGGGTGGGGGGAAAAATTAAAAAAAAAAAAAAAAAAAAAAAAAAAATAAAATAATATATTTTTTTTTTTGTTTAGAAATCTAGCCTCCAAAAACCCCCATATGCTAAAAGTGGTTTCATTTACCTGATTAGTTCTCGAGTTATGCAGAAATTTGCTTTTTATTTGTATGGGAGCCCCCTCCTCCTTCAAAATGGGTATTGAACTGCCATAGAAACATTTCTTGCCTCCAAAAACCTCAACATGCCAAAAACCAAATTTGGTTTCATTTGCTTCATTGGCTCTCGAATTATGCTAAAAATTATGTTTCATTTTTATGGGAGTCTCCCCTTCCAGAAGGCAGAGTGGTCTCAAACCACATTAGAAACATTTATTTCTCTCAAAAACCTCCACATGCCAAATTTGGTTCCATTTGCTTTAATTTTTATCGAGTTATGCAGAAATTCATTTGTATGAGAGACCCCTCTTTCAGTGAGCGGAGGTGTCTCAAACCACAATAGAATCATTTTTTGCCTTCGAAAACCTCCACATGCCCAATTGGTTTCCATTAACTTGATAACTTCTCGAGTTATTCAGAAATTTTCTGTTTCTTTTTTATATGAGCTCTCCTTTCAGAGAAGGGAGGGGCTTGAGTCAACTTAGAAACATTTCTTGCCTTCAAAAACTTCCACCTGCCAAATGTGGTTCCATTTACTTGATTAGTTCTCGAGTTATGCAGAAATTTGTGTTGGATTTGTTTGGAAACTCCCCTACCTCCCCCTTCCAGATAGCGGAGGAGTCTTAAACTTCCATAGAAACATTTCTCTCCTCCAAAAACCTCCACATGCCAAATTTGGTTCCATATGCTTGATTAGTTCTCGTGTTATGCAGAAACTTGTGTTTCATTTGTATGGGGGCCCGCCCCTCCTACCAGAGAGAGAGGAGGGGTCTCGAACCACCGTAGAAACATTTATTGCCTTTTAAATCCCCGCAAGCCAAATTTGGTTCCATTTGCTTTATTAGATCTAGAGTTATGAAGAAATTTCAGTTTCATTTGTATGACAGCACCCCTTCTAGAGAGGGGAGGGGTCTCAAACTATCATAGAAACATTTTTCGCCACCAGAAAACCCCACATGCAAAATTTGGTTCCATTTGCTTGATTAGTTCTTGAGATATGCAGAAACTTCTGTTTCGTTTGTATGGGAGCCTCCCTTTCTAGAGAGGGGAGGGGTCTCAAACTACCAAAGAAACATTTCTTGCCTCCAAAAACTTCCGCATGCTAAATTTGGATTCCTTTGCTTGATCAGTTCTCGAGTTATGCAGAAATATGTGTTTCGTTTGTATGGGAGCCCCCCCTTTCAGAGGAGGGAGGGGTCTCTTACTATCTTAAGAACCTTCCCCGGCCCCAAAAACCCCTGCATACAAATTTTCAAGCTGATCGGTTCAGTAGTCTCCGAGCCTATTAGGGTCAGACAGACAGACAGACAGACAGACAGACAGAAATCCATTTTTATGTATATAGATTATCGGAATTTTTTTTCGTTGAGTGTGGGGCACCTATGTGATGAGTTGTACTGTGAAGCAAGTCCACTGCCTAAATTGTATGTTCTAAATGTAATTTATTTGTTGAAGTGCGATTTTAGGAATCATGTTGAGAGGAAGAAAGAAAATCTCTTACTAGATGGTAACTATTCAGACGCTCAGCGCAAAGCACCAACCGGATAATAAGAGCGGGGTGGCTCTGAAATCTTTCGCAAATGAAAAATGAACACGAACTTATGATAACATATTTACACTAATGTTTTCTATCCCTTGTACGGTCTCTGCGGTTAGAGAAAATACCTACTTAAAATCCTTCTGCTTTGATGTGTAAAAAATGCACATAATTTTTTTATGGTGATGGAATACGTCAAATGTAGAATGTTCTTTTATAAACAAACAGGAGACGGCTCATTTATTGAAACAAAACTGATTATTTGTCAATAAAGCGTCAGAACATTTAAGTTATGACAATGTATGATGTATGTATGATATAGGCTGCAAGATGGAAAACCATCTTCGAATCCACCTTTCACATCTCGCTACCCACATTGCTCTTAAAACTATTGCTATAACTAAACTATAACAGCACTGAACACATCTAAATAAGCAAAATCATTGGATGCCGGCGCTGTTTCGGTCTTGTTCGGTTTTCTAATTTCTAGCTTCGCGAATGCGTCGTCCATACGGGAGAACTCATCATCAACAGGTTACCCTTCGCCATCGTTGAAATCAGCTGCTGTTGGAATTGGAGCCTTCGACTGGGGTGCGGTGCTGGCGAGGCCGGGAATACTCTAGAACTGGGAGCACATTAAAATCTCGGTAGTTCCTCTGCCACCATGGCGAAAGACTGATGATGATTCGAACACGGAAGGGGAGGAAGAGGATTGCAGTATTAAAGGTGATGGAGCGGCAGGTTTCAAGTTCTTATTGTCGAAGATTAGCAAAGTAGGCGAAACTGCTGCTATCGCTAAATGCATCCGTCGGCATCGATGCTGGTGGCGCTGGCTTCGTCAATGTAGGGACATGCAATGGTCTTCTGGGGGCCAGTGTCGGTGGAGACTGTTTCGCATTCTTCGAGTGCTGGACTAGGTGATTCCGGCCGAGGAGATGCAACCAACTTGCTAGGGCTAGAAGTGAGAATTTAATTAGCGGTGGTTAATTAGTAGTTAATTAGCGTACAATACAACGAATGTGTCGCATCCAAACTCGTCCTTGGAAGTATCTTGCACGGTTCCCTGACGTTCGGCGAAGGGATCCGTTACCGCACCGATCGACAAAGTAAACGGATCACTTGTTTTGGTATCAAATGCACTGGCAAAGTCATCCTCGAATCCATTGTTCGTGTTGAACTGCCAAACCCTGTTTACCTGAGTGTTTTTCTCATCAATCGCTTTTTGATGAGTTTGCCTGGAAATGTCACAGCGATGTCGCGCTACACGATAAAAGCTCACATGCAACCATCATGCAACTCATCATTCCATCGTAAGGTGGATTACGGTGAGCTGTTGAGTTGTGCATTGGAGCAAAAGGAAGAAGGCAAATGTTTGTTTTGACAGTTCTAAGAAGATCAAAATCAAGCTGGTGGAGAAAAAAGTGTTGTGCCTGAAACTGTGCGCTTTTGAAGTTGTAAGTAATTGTTATTTACTATATTACTGTAATTATTGGTTGATGTTAACCATTTTTGTAGAAAATCAAAGAGCAAGTTAAAGAGACGGAGAGAGTAATGGTACTGCGGCCAGATGGATTTTCTCCGACGAATGTACCGTTGGGTGGTGGTTAGCAAATTACCGGTGAAGTGGAGTGGAGTGAATTGTGCTGCTCTCAGTAAAAATGATGTTTTATGCTGTGCGTTGATGTTATCGTTGTTATTCTTGCTGCGATCCAATGATTATTCTTAAAACTATCAAGGTTAATTGTTTTTATTGATTCATTATTCAATTGGTTGTGAGAATCATAACAATCATATTTTACAGGTGCATACCAGTGTTTATACAAACGAAGAGCTACAATATGTGTATAACCAGTAGAAGAAGGAACACAAATGCACTTCGATGAAATCTATCATGGATATTGTGAATTGTGAAAATATAGACAATAAGAAAGATTAGAATACGGACAGCATGACGACGACGTGATTTTATTAAGAACCGGTGCCAACAGCTGAATTAAAATATTCTTCTTCAAGGTGATGGGATTTCAGTTGCAGCACGGATTTGGTATGTTACTTAAGAGGACGCAAGAGAAGTCCCTTGAAAATGAATGTGTAATGTCTTCATGACAAATTATGCAAAAACTGTAGTAGTAACTATGGAAATAAAATTAAGAAAAACCTTAATATTTCTGCTGGAATGGCATTTAACATTCCAAAGTGTATTCACTGCCACCTATTCGTTTCGCAAATTTTATATAAATTTTGATTGGACTCCTGCGTTTGATGCTGATCATCTATATCTATAAATTTTCAAAAGAAAAACTACATATCTTTTTACTTTGCCTGTAGACATTTTTTAGGCTCAAAATTGGTGACCAATTAAAAAATTCTAGTTAAAACAATTGCCAATTCTGTATGCTTGGTTTACATTAAACAAAAATTTAACTCCGAATGTACCGTTTCCCAAAAAAAATAAACATTTCCTCGAATTTACAATTTCCCGAGAAACCAATAAACTTGTGATTTTATATAATACATTTAATATAATTCATTATAATTAATAAATAAAACAAAATCTAACAAATTAATAAAATAAATTTAATCAATATTATTATTATGAGTTATTTTATATAAATGATCATGTATCAACAACTTATTTATTATAGATAACCATATATATTTGATGCATGTAGTAATATTTTGAAATTTTTATAAATATTAACCGTTTCCTTCTTCGTACTACACATGCAGAGAAATACAGCATTTTAGAATCAAATATACGAGGGCTTTGATTCAAATAAATGATTATGGTTGAATCAAAAAAATATTTATTTGTTTTTAATACTACTCAACGTTGATTTAAAAAAATATATAGATGAACCAACAATATTTTCATTTTATTTGAAAATAAAATCTTTCCAAAATGGAATGATGCTTTGTGAATGTATGTATCTCCTTCGCTCCATTTTATAACACGGAAACTGCAAAATGCACTCTTCGGAGGAGATTAGATTTTTATTGAGCTGTGAGTGCAGTTATCGGTACATTTCAAGGTATGTAAATTTATATTACTTGTGTTCAAAATTCAAATTTTTGGTCTTATTTCAGCAAACCGGTACACCGTCGAAACTTTCAAATTCATCGAACGGAAGAAGGTGAAAGAGCTGATAAAGCTGCCATTTTTGATCGAAAATAAAAATGCATGACGGACGCAATGATTATTATTTAGGTGCAGCAATTTTATGAACATAGTAAATATTGTTTAAAAACAACAATTAAACCTTGGTAAAGATAAAGAGATTAAATAAAGAAATTCAAATCAAACCTGAAGTTAAATCATTAAAATCAATCAGAATTATTTTTAAAAATTCAAATTTTATTTTGAGTCAAAGAGTTTTTGTTTTGATTTAAAAAGAAGCACGTAATTGAAGTAAAAAAAAATTAATTCAAATAACGATGTGCTAGAATCAAACAAAAATATTTTTGAATCTACATCCTACATCTACAGCTAGACTGTAAAAACAAAAAAAAAAAAAGATTGCTTTGAAACTAATATCGTTAATATTTGATTCAAAGAAAATTGAAATTAGGCCCTGAGTCAAAAAGATTTTTCTTTGAATTATTTTTGAAATAAATCTCTATTTCTCTGCGTGCAGCTTTGAAAAATAATGTTTAATCTAAACGAAACAATATCAACTCATAAATTTTTTTTTTGCTATATTTCAAATTGTACACACTTAGAAAATTTTACAGTATTCGGTAATTTTTTACCAAACTTTCAACAGCTGAAGTTCGGTAATCCAATTTAACGGATTTCGGTAAAATTTGACAAGTTCCGGTAATTTTTTTACCGGAATACTTTAAAATTTCACCGAAATCCGGTAAATCGAATTACCGAACGTTCAGATGTTGAAAGTTCGGTAAAAAATTACCGAATACTGTGAAATTTTCTAAGTGTGTAAATGTTGTATAGAATTAAGAAATTAAAAAATAAATATAAACTCAAATATTATTGGAACAAAGTCTACCAAGAAATATACTCCAAGTTGATTTCAAATTTGGTTTATTTTGATTATGTTTTTAGTCCCCACTATTATGTATGAGTGTGCACGAAAGCAATGAATTTGTTTCAATACACGCAAACCCCAGAAAATATGTGCAACAAAAACTGTGTAGCACACTTATGAATCATGTGTCACGGTTGAACTATACAATGCAAAAACTGACAACGCAACTCATCAAATTCACTCATCAAATGCAATTGGTGAATTAAACAACACAGCTATTGTGGGATTATTTTTCATGGCGGACTATTTTGGGTGCGGAACAACTGGCGTTGGATGTTCTGTGGCTTGATGGAGCGGTCCCATGCTTTTGTTGGATAGTGCTAGTTACATACTTTCAGCTTATCGATAATTTATTTATGCCAAACATAACATCTGTCTAACGTGCCTTGCTCAAACAAAGAGGCTTCAAAAATAGCGAAGATTCACTATTTTTGTAATACTTTTTTACCTAACCGTCGCATCACGAACAAGAATTGACAGATTTCACATAAATTTTACCATAAATACACAATTTTGTTTGTTCACCATTAATAGATTTGCTTCATATTCAAATACTTTTGAGGGGAAGATTGCTTCTGATCATAAAAGGAAAACTTTGCAGTTGCCGGTCGTAATTTGATTCTCGTATCTTATGAAAATTGTACGGTTAATTGCCTGAATGTAAGAAATCAATTGGAAGATTTTTTTTTCAAAATTGTTTTTCTTTTATATTATTTATAAAATCACAAGAAAAAAAAAACATCCAAAAAATAATCCTCTTAAAATTTTTATATAAATATGCATTGCAATGCACATATGAGATTTATGCATTGGAATGCATATATTTATTCAAATATGCATTGCAATGCATATTTTTAAAGTATGCATTGGAATGTATAAATTTGATAAATGCATTGGAATGCATATATTTGATTTATTCTTATCAATGTATAAACCTGGTTTATTCATTCCAATGACTGGATAGATCGAATATGGTTTTAGCATAGAATTTATGCCTTCTAGTATATTTGTTTTTCTCCGTGTACAATTGTTTTCAAAAATTGGGAAAAGGGGGGCGTTTTTGTGGGGGGGGTTATGTTTTTTTTTTTTTTTGATAGGGGGGATGGAAAAAAGAGGAGGTGGGGAAAGAGGGAAAGAAAATAAAAGGGGGGGGGGGGGGACTTTTTTGTGGGTGTGTTTTTTGGTAGGGGAATAGAATAATGTATAAATTATTATTGTTGTTGATGGGAAGGGGGGAGGTGGGGGTGGGGGGGTGGAATAACGGAAGCGGAAATTGCCGTTGCCTTTCCGTTTCTGTCCACAATGTGTTTGGGCCAATACAGTCGGTATACAACACTCAGAAAATTAAAATAAAGATTTTTGGTTGAGATTAAGATGAACGACACTTGTGAATTTCATAAACGTGATTCATGGATGTTTTTGTCGTACACGAGTTTGTTCTTGTATGTCGGAGAGAACTGATGATCATAGTTGCCGTTGAAATGGAAAAAAAAGAAGATTCAGCACATCGGTTCCAAGCTCGATCCCATTTTTTTTTATTCGGCTCTAATAAGATTGCTAATAACGTAACTCACACGAACACACCCACAAATATTCAGTCAAAATAACACAGCGAATCAAAATTAAAAAAAAAGATTCTAAGAGCTGAAATGAATGTTTAGACATTTCTTCGCCAAGTGCAAGTTTAATGTCAATATCCTTGTTCCGTTTTGTTTTGGCTACGCGTTTCTTTTCTTTTTACAAGAGCTCTTTATTATCTTCGTCCGATATTTCTTCATGGGTTCGCTGTTCATAAAATTTACCCTGACAGTCATAAACATCAGAGCACATCAATATTGAAAAAAAGCACATCAATATTGAAAATTGTTTCGGAACTCGGCTCCCTCTTACATTAGATTTTTTTTTTGTTAGAATTCAAACTTGCAAAATCCGCCCGTAAACAATTCGGAATGATTTGTTCCCGCCGAAGAAGTAGTGTGTAGAGGTGAATTTTATTTCCCGGAGTAAATCCCGCTGTTGGGTTTACACTTAAGGAAAACTGTAATTTTTGTGTAGACTCAATTCCTGCCACGGGAATTCAAATCCCGGGCTCCATTTAAAACACACAGGCGCCCAAATCCCGTGACGCTTTTCCCGAACTGTAAACCAGCCTTTAACATGCTGGGGTTATGGTTATAGACACTCAAGTAATAGACCGGCCAACGTGCCGCCATGTTGTATCCAAAACGAACATTTCCCATACGATTTGACAGTTGTTTTGGATACGTCAACTGTGCCAGACACACGTTGGCCGGTCTATTACTTGAGTGTCTATAGTTATGGTATGTGAAAGTAACCTCGGAATGGGCGTGAATCTCCGGAAATTCTGAAATGGGTTGCGGGATATGCAATAGAGCTTTCGCTTCCCAAGTTACCACAAGCATTATATTATTGCATTATTAAACCCAAAATCAACATTATTAATGCGGGACGGCATCAATTCAACACTTGTCAAGGAATGAAGCGTTAGATTAGCTTTATGGATATGGTGATGCATTACCAATGCAATAATGCTACTTTAGCAATGTCTTATGGCACAACAAATGATATAGCATTAGTTCGATCTTAGTGGGGCGCTTTTTAGCATTAATCCAACTTCAATGATGCACTAGACGTAATGAATTTTCCCTATATACGCATACTAGTATAGCCTCGTGGTTACTTGGGTAGTTTCCAGATTAAAACTGCTTTCAATGACAATGAGTTCGGCAGTTTATTTTGCAGCGTGTATAAGCATAAAACTTGTGTAGATAACCATGAAACTTGTGTTTGTGAAATAGCAAAATTCCACCAATGACGTATACGATAGATGCTATACACTATAGATCCAGGGGTCATGAAGAAAATGGATATAGTTTTTGGCTCAGAAAGTACCCAGATAGCGGAGCCTAGTGCAATTGAAGTATGATTGAAGTAGCCAAGTCCCCTTCCCTACTTCAATCGTACTTCCCGTCCTAGTACAATCGTACTTCAATTTCACTTCAGATGTTACAACCGATGGACTTGGAACTACTTGGACTACTTCAATCGTACTTCCCGCCCTAGTACAATCGTACTTCAATTTCACTTCAGATGTTACAACCGATGGAAATGTCAAAATACCTAGCGGTTCATTTCAAATTTTGGCAGTTGGTTGAAGTACACTTGAAATCCATCTTTGAACTAGGATTGTACTAGGACTGTTTACTTCAAATGGACCTCGGAGTATTCGTTGAAAAATTATGTTCTCGTTAGTATATTTATAAATAAATATTTATTAACACATAATTATTTACCCTGGTAAAACCAAATGTATGTAAACACACTAACACTTTTTTTTCCTGAAATTTATGATACAATTACTAAACTTTTTAGCTTTGAGCTGGTATCACAAACGCTGCTGAAGGACTTTTTACTTGCCCCAACATGCAGTTTTTAATTTGGTCTTAAGTCTTTGCTTATAAAACCTCGCTTCCGAAACTATAGCCCTATAAATGCATTCAAATTGGGTGCTCGGAAAACTCCGGATCGGTCTGTTATTCAACGACGTTCTTCTTCAAGGCAACAAAACAACATAAGAGCTGGTGCTCCCACTACCCGTCTCTTATTGACAAACGCTCGTATTATAATTCAGCAGCCGTCTGGTGGCACTCAGGGACAAGCAAATGACATTCAGATTCCGGCTGAAAAGATTCTGAAACTGAAGACGCAGCTGACAGAGATTTATGGCAAACATTCGAAAACATCGGTGGATGTATTGTACAGCAAGATGGTTACCCTCTCTAGGAGAAGCACAAACTCTGGGTCTCATAGATACGGTGCTGGAGTATCCACCATTGACCACCGGAGGATCGTCGTGATTTGGAAACTGATTGACAGTGTGGCATTTAACCAATGTCTATTAGGCTTTTTGACGTTTAATCACCTTTCTTTTTCTAGCACATGCAGAGGAATGATGGTTTGTTTTCCTCCAAAAGATGTTCCTTCTTACTTGCACTCCTTTGATCTAAATGGCGCTGTAGTGTGTGTGCGCTCAAGGTCACTAATCCTAATTAGTCTTTTATTGCAATTATGTTTGATTATACAATAAACTTTAAGAACATTAAACATTTTCACAAATATTCCATAATTGCGAAATACGCTCACATGGTTCTACGATTTCTTATCCCAACGCATTGAGTTTTGCGATAAAAGGTAGAAAAATTCCAACTTCGGTGGAATTTTCGAGTATAGTTTCAAATTAGCCTGCCAGTACCCCTCGAGGGGCAAGTTAGTGATAAATAGAAAATCGATGAAGAACTTGTTGACACTGGGTTTTATAGGACTGCGCAGATCTTGTTCCTGATTTGTTAAGAATGACGCCTATTCTTGTGACATATTAAGAATGACGAGAAACATTGATTGGTAGTTGTTGGACAAGTATAATTTGTTGAAGAAATCTGGTTATTCGATTTTATCACTACCCGAGCGGTTCCTGAATCGTTTCAATTATGCTGAAGCTTTCTAGGGTGTAATTTAAAGTTACAGGAACTTTCATCACAGCCAGCAGTCTCGCCAGTCTGAAATTTGTCGAGTGCGACATCGGTAACCATCACCTTCGAGTTGTGCCAGAACTAAGAAGTGGGCCTGTTTGAGGGTGTTCGGCATGAGCTATCAGACAACGGAAAAGGATCTTCGGCGGATCTTTCAACGCTACGGTTCCATCATGTCAGTTAACCTTGTGTACGATCCTATAATAAGAAAATCTCGAGAATTTGGATTTGTGTACCTTCGGCAACGGGATGTTGTTCTATAAACGCAACATACGGGTGGCCTTATCCAGGGCAGAGAAACCCCATGTACCACACCCAGACCATTACATGGGGTCAGAAAACAGAATCGAGCGCGAAAAGTTCGAAGAATTGATAATCAAGTTGAGTAATATATGTCAATATATATTTTGATCATGGTATCCAGGAAGTCACAAGAGAGAAGAAGGCAAAAGTTAGAACTGTCTGATGATTATTCAAGCTTTGGTACGATTTTTTAACAAGCGTATTCGGTTGTCGATTGGTACTCAACAGCTCAACGACACGGAGATCATCTTCCACAATGATTCCACACATTCATCCACGCTTTTCCCAGTCGGATCCAGATCGGGCTCTACTGAATGTTAACTGGTATTATCATAGGCGTAGCCGGGATTTCAAATAGGGGGGGGGGGGGGGGGTGTCTAGTTTTTTTTAGAGAGAGAGAGAGAATTAAATCGTCTCCAACCAGTGGTTGCACATACAGAAAAATTAACATTAACGGACACTTAACGGACAATACAACGCCCGGTTGACCAGTAGAGTAGGGTCATTTTCATGTTCCGACAGATGGAGCGGGAATGGAGCCCTCACTATGTGACAATACGCCTGAATGACGGGTGGATTATCTTCTCTACTCTCACCTAAAGTATTTGACAATACCCGTCCGATTCTGGCAACAAGATTAAACAATTCTAGGCTTGTTCTGGAATAAAATAAAAACGATTTTAAAAACTATCGATTTTTCCCATGTTTTTAAATCAAACCGCATTAAATGCCAAACATTTAACGGGTACTGCAATGTCTCGATATATTTCTTTTATAGTCATGTTGGATTTTTGTATAGGATAACCACCGAATTTGTTTGCGGTTTGTACTGAAAATGTACTTTTCATCCGTGACCCTCTCACCCAAAGCAACACCGCAGAAACAACGTTTTTTACTCACCCTTTGTCCCCTTAGCTTACCTTTAATATAATTATTTTATCTGATATTTTCTAAACAGGAGCATCAAACATAACCTTTTAAAACGACGTAAGTCGCGAATGTAAGCAAGCTGTGTTTTTTGTGCTGAATTTTTGCTACCTGCATTCTCAATACACGAGTAGTTAGTAAATAATTTAGGAAATTTATTCATCAATGACGAAAAGAAATTCATATGCGTTCCAACAGCTATTCCTCAATATATTCAAAATAGTTTATATACACTGGTTCATTTGCGTTTTGAAATTTGAACCGATTTATCTGATATGATACAAGTGAAACACGTTCTGTCGAAACCCGGTGCGTGTAGCAATCGTGTGAATCTGAGTAGTATGAAACCAAAACGGTGTATCATGGAATTACATTAAAATTGTTGTTCAAATTCGAGAAAAACCACCATTTTGCATATTTTTCTTTTCGTGGTTATTTCAGCTGCATGAAAAAAAAATCGTTTTGTTTTGTTCGCTTGTTTCTTTTAATAACATGCTGGAAAATATAATACTTACTTTTGAAAAACTTTCGAATGTCCATTTATGGTACTTCTAGATAAAATGAATAAAATAACTGCTTGAAACTGCTAATAATTTAAAAAAAAAACCCTTGCGCAATTCCCACATTGTGCACTAAATTCACCAGCAGAGCAACTTTTTCGAAATCAAATAAGTTATGAGAAGTAATGTGAAGTATCGACATTTATAGTACCTTTCTTTTTAGTTCATACGAGTGTTCTCGACTTGTAGTGGTATGAATTTGATTGAGGAATTTCCATTATTCTTGTTTTAGGCCTTTGTCATGCAAAATAGTAACCGAGTGCTTACGAATGTATTCTACCCGTTTTGTTATGAAGGTTTTTCTGTTTATAAACACGCGCAGAACCATCACTTATTCTTCGGGTCTTCCTCTAAGCTCTCCACCGATTGCTTGTCGATCTGCCAAATTTGGAAGACATCTGCATTGAGTTATCTCAAATTACAATAATCCGTCCAATATATCACAAAACATTGCAATTGGTTGAGCGGACTGGAGATAAAGAAATCATTTTGTATAGGACCAAGTCTCTCCCGGTTGGTATTAAACCAAGGAGTATGGATATCAATAGAAACATAAAGTTACCAGAAGGCACGAAATGCATCTACGGACTTTTATTTTTACGAAATCCCTCAATTGAAATTTTTAATGGATTAGCATAGATTGTTCATTAGACACTTCAACTTGATTGATACAGTTATTAGTTACAGTAGTGCAAAAGATTGTAGGATACAGTAGTAAAATTTGAAAGTTACGAAAAAAGAGTTTGGTTCGAGCATCGGCTGTGAAAGGTTGTGTCGATGTTTTATTACGCACTATTTTCCTATCGAGCATGGCGCGTTTCGTATTGTTTCGGTTATCTATAATTCGGTGAAACAAGTGATTGAGTGAGCACAGTAAAAAAACAACAAAGCGTCTCTCAAGCGTTAATAAAATTAACCTTGTGTCCCTAACGGGATACCACCATCACACTTTGTGAGTGGCTTCAATGGCATCTTTATTATTGGTTTAACTCGGATCAAATCGGATTTCCAGCATTTTAAAAAATCACCTTGTTTTTTTCAATGAAAAACCCCCATTACACTTTGTGTGTGGCCCAATAGCACCCTTACTGTTGGTATAAATCGGTTCAAATCAGAAATCGGTACCAATATGTAAATATTTAACTAAACGAAGCGTGAATTCAGCTTATCGTTTACCAAAACGAACCCTGCTGCCATCCAATTTTGTTATCCATCATCCTACACTGAAAATAAATCAATAATTTTTATTATACTTAAATCGGTCAATTTTTGCTTCGAATTGAAATCATGTGAGCCAGTATGATTTTCATTTGCCGCACATAATTTTTAACACCCGTCCCTTAATACACAGGTTCGTTTCCTATGAGACTGATATGGTCCGCACATAATTTTCAATGGAGCGATAAATGTCATTCAAGTGTGTTTTCACTTTGCCCTATTCTATCCATCTTCGCACTAAAAAGTGATGAAGTTTTTATGATGGTACAAATAAAACCTCTTTTATTCACACATTTCGTTTTATTACATGAAAAGTACAAAAAATCCAATACTAAACTTTTTATGAAAAAATAAAATCCATACACCATTTCACATAAAACGTATTAAAAAACTCATTTGATTTTTGCTAGGACAAGTTAATGCAATCCATGTACACTATAATTAATATCTATTCAGCTCTTGCACTTAAAGACTATATATGGTTAATTGACCACATTTAATAAAAAATAAGTGCCGCACCAATACAGAGCAATAACGTTGCACTTTGCCCAAATCTATAGGTGATTGCACTTAAATATAAGGTGCATTGTTTTTTGAGTGTAGTGATTTCTCGTGGAAGTGCGGCGGTGGTCTCGGCTTCCAATAAAACGTCCAAATAAACGTTAACGAATTCCTACCCTTTCCTTATTTGACCTGCATTCGGGCGAGGCCAGCGCCGGTATTGCCTTAGTTTGGGATCACCAGTTTTACACACTGAGCATGTTTGCATCATCTGTTGATCTTCTGTGTAATAACAGCTGAACTGGCAGTAACGGAATAACAACTGCGGGTGGTTAATCATGCTCATTATCCTGCTCATGCGCAAAAAAAGGAAAATTTCTTTGAATAGGATAAGACAACTGCAACTTCTCGCTCTGACTAGCTTGCTGTTCTTCTTTCTCACACGCTGAATCAAACTGTAAGATATGATCAACATATATTCTCAATAATACGAAACTACAGTACCCTAAAACGGGGTAAGCGGGGTAACATTGATCGGTTTGTTGCAGACACACTCATGACACACTCCAGAACCACTACCAGAAGACGTACACGACAAAGGTATCGGTCTTGAAGAAAATCTGCAATCTTACGTACACCGATATGGACAGTATGGCGAGTCACCTACATGAAATGGAGAACATGTTTTAACGGCTGGCGAACGCTGGAGTGGTGCTTGGAGTAACTCTAACGGTGGTTCTTGTCCTGAGGAGTCTCCCGCTATATTTCGAAGCGCTAACTACGGCGTAAGAGAGCCGCCCGGAACTTACCACAGACGTTGTCAAGAAGAAATTGCTGGACGAAGTGTGGATGCTGAATCCAAAGCGATTATTTACCTTCATTGTCGTTTCCTGAACCAGAAGAAGGAAGAAAATAGAAACAACAATACGAAACCGCCGAGGAACAAATCAAGAGCACGAGTTGTGATGGATAACAATCCGTCGAAATTTGCGTTTGCTGCTGTTCCATCGACCGAATCTTCATTAATTCTTGACCAATTTGAGATGAAGGATTGGATCGTTGACTCCGGAGCCACATGTGTAGTGCAAAGGTTTCTTTAAATACAAGTAGCTGATGTTACCGGAAAAAGAACTGGAAAACTATTCTGTAAAAACTACAATCGAAAGAAACCAGAAATCGCTTTACCTAATGTTCTCCTCGTCCCAGAGCTCGACGCGAATCTGATCTCAGTTAGTCAGCTGGCCGACAAAGTTGCAGAGGTCCGGTTCATAGCAAAGGAATGTTTCATCGACCACAACAATCATGCAGCAGCAGGGCTATCCGGCGAGGGGGATTGTACAACCTGATAATCTCGAAGTAAAACGTGATGGCCGTTATAGAACAACATCCTAGGGATTGCTTGCACAACTGGTATCGTAATCTAGGACACCGTTATGATGACACAATTTACCAACTAGTACGCGAAGGGCTCTGGTATTTCCGTTCGAAACTGCGGCGTTCATGAAGATGAGGGATGTTGCCTTCAAGGAAAAATGAACAGACTACCTTTCCCAAAGCAATCCGGTCTACAATCCACGGAGATAGTTGATTTGGTCCACATTGACATCCGTGGGCCGATGAATACAGCATCACCAGGTGGAGCGCGATATTTTATGGTGGTAATCGATGACTACAGTCTACTTTCTGAAGCAATGGAGAGGATCCAGGAATATGTTGAGATTTCCGACTGACATCCGGTTGGATCAAAGTGGAGAATTCAAATCCAAGCAGCTCCACAATTCACAACCGATCACACGCCACAGCAAAACGGCGTTGCTGAGTGGAAAAATCGATCGTTAGTTGAAATGGCAAGATGCATATTGCTAGATGCAGAACTGAGCTATCGTGATGTAGTCTGCGAACCCGACTATCTTCACCCCATTTGGGATCTCTAGCCGTAGTACCATAGACTAACTCTAAGACCAGTAGGTCCCGAACAAATACGATTTTTTTCTTGGCTCAGTCAGTACTAGCACATCGGTCCCAAGCTCGGTCCCAAGCTAAATAATGCGCCCCCAATAATGAACTCACACGAACACACTCTCAAATATTCTGTCAAAATAACACAGCAAATCAAAACAAAGGCGCAAATATGTATAGTTAGGTGCTGGCTTCAAGGTGTACTTCGGACCAAGGGGTTCTACAACAGTGAACCAATTTCCAATCGCTAGTTGCATATTAATTGTTGGTAGTACCTCGTCGTACATCGTGTTCCATAGCACCGGACCCAGGATCGAACCTTGTGGGACGCCTGCGGTGATCTGGACACGTTTCTGGCCTACCTCTGAGTTGTACACCAGTACGCAATTCTGGAACTAGCTTCCCAGACTCTTGAATAGGTACCTAGGAACCTGAAGGCGGCGATAGCCACCCAACTGGCACTATTGAACGCATTTCTCACGTCAAGGGTGACCACTGCACAGTAGTGGAGTACTCACCTCTTGCGCTGGATTGCCACTTCGGCCGTCTTAGTGACGTACAGAATGGCATCCACCGTCGACTTCCCTTTACGGAAGCCAAACTGGTTATTTGATATGCCCTCCGTTTACTTTGTCAGTCTTTTGAGGATTACCCTCTCGAGCATCTTACCCGCTGTATCCAACAGACATATAGGTCTATATGCCGGATCCCCTGGTAGCTTCCCTGTTTTTGACAGCAACACTAGGGTCTGAATTGTCCAGGCGTCCGGGAAGACGCCCTCGTTCAGACACCTTTGCATCACCACCCTGAACAGTTCGGGAGCCAGCAAGATCACCGTCTTGATGGCCAGGTTCGGAACACCATCCGGTCCTGGCGCTTTGTTCATATTTAGCGACTTTGCTATCGCAATGAGTTCTTCATTAGTCACCGTCGCTTCGTCACCGGCCCCCGTTGTGCCGTTGTCAATGCCCACGTGGCTAGGGTGTTCGGCTGAGCCGCCCACCCTTCCGTCGCTATGACAGCGTTAAGGTCTGGGATACTGGAACGCTGGTCATGGGACAAATCTACGGTGGCGGGGGGCCATGGACTTGGGTCATGGTTCGGAAATTGTCCCACAACGATCACCTGCAGCAGCTCTGGTGATTGCTCGGTTGGAGCCACCGTTCCTCTGGTTTTGGCCATTACTACCCGATAGGCGTCACCCCACGGGTTCTTATTGGCCTTCTGACACAGGCCCTCGAAGCAGGCTCGCTTGCTGGCCTTTATCTCCCTCTTTAGTGTGGCCTTCACGGCGACTAGCGCCCCTCTACGCTCGATTCTATCGGCGTCTGACCGCGCTCTTTGAACCCTCCGTCTTGCGTGGAGGCATGTTCTTCGGAGGTCGGCGATCGACTCTGTCCACCAATACACCGGCGATCTTCCATTCCTCGGTTTGACTTCCCTTGGCATGGTCGCATCGCACGCTCGTGTAAGTGCCATCACGAGTCGTTCGCCGCAAGGTTCCTGGGTTTCGCGTATGATTCGTTCCCTCTCAAGCGCTTCTTTAAAAGTCTCTACATCAAAGTAGGACGTCTTCCATCTGCGGGCGAATTGAGTGGATGCTCCTCCTTCCGCACGCTGCCTTGTATTGTGGACGATACAATAACGAACCGCCAAGTGGTCGCTATGGGTGTAGCCATCATCCACCCTCCAATTATTAAGCAGACAAGGACTGCCGAAGGTTATATCGATTATCGATTCCACTCCGTTTCTATGGTAGGTACTCTTGGTACCCACGTTGGCTAGGTCCACATTGAGCCTAGCCAAGGCCTCCGAAGAATTTTACTCCTGGGGTTGGTAAGACGGCTCCCCCACTCGAGCGCCCAAGCGTTGAAGTCCCCGCTATTACCAACGGGTTCAGGCCAGTTAACTCAGTTGACATCCGATCGAGCATATTGGAAAACTGTTCAATCGACCATCTTGGCAGTGCGTAGCAGCTGCAGAAGAACACTCCATTCACTTTTACAACCACGAAGTTTTCGTTTGTGGTAGACACAACCTCCTGAACCGAGTACTTGCCCGTCGTCCATAATGCCGCCATATTTGACCTGTCCGCAACCCAATTGCCGTTGCCGGCTGGGATGCGGTATGGGTCGGAAATTATAGCGATATCCGATGCCGACTCGCGAATTGTCTGCCACAGCAGTTGCTGGGCGGCCTCACAATGGTTAAGGTTTAGTTGTGTTACCTGCATCATGGTTGGCTCGTTGAAATACCCTTAGCAGCCGGGAACTCGTAGAGGCACGCTGCTCCCTTTTCATGTTTTTTCAAGGACACTTATGATCTATTCTTTCGATTTATATTGTTGTATTGACCATTCGCATTTCGGATACTTGTGTTTTATTGGAGACGTCACCTTCTTTTAAACATGCGTTGTTCTTCTAAAGATATTTATTTCTGATAATTATTGGAACCTTGGCTACTTGTAGGTATCGTTATTGGAGATTTTTCATCTTTTATAGCATAGGCTGTTCTTTAGAGTTATATTGTTATACTAATTATTGACGTATATAAAATTTTCTGTTTACATAGAGATTTTCCCTTCTATTTTCACTTTTTTTGCTTGTATTTTTATTGGAGATTTTGCATTTTCAACATTCGCATTTTTTCAGTGTTACACTTTTATGCCAATAATTGACAGTTCAGAAATATAATGTTCTTATAATAGGTATACGCAAAAAAAACCGCAGTAGAAACTACACTCAAAAAACAATGCACCTTATATTCAAGTGCAATCACCTATAGATTTGGGTAAAGTGCAAAGTTATTGCTCTGTATTAGCAACAATCAATATGCGACTAGCGATTTGAAATTGGTTCACTGTTGTAGAACCCCTTGGTCCGAAGTACACCTTGAAGCCAGCACCTAACTATACATATTTGCGCCTTTGTTTTGATTTGCTGTGTTATTATGATAGAATATTTGAGAGTGTGTTCGTGTGAGTTCATTATTAGGGGCGTATTATTAAGCTTGGGACCGATGTGCTAAAGGGTGATACGGTCAAAATTTGGTCAAGGGAAAACGCGTGTAAATCGGTGAAATCGTTTATTTAAAAAATCAAATTAAATTTCTTTTTCAAGTTCAATTAGTATAAAATTCAGGAAAAATATTCAGTTAGGCTTCCGCTTTTCCAAATCCGAATTGCCGGGCCTTACGCTTGACCCCTGCCATCAGATTTTGTACAGCCACCTTGTCCACCTTCTTCGCCGCAGAAAGCCAGTTTGCCTTGAGCTGCTGCTCGTCCTTAGCAGTTTTTTTGGTCTTCTTTAGGTTTCGCTTGACAATAGCCCAGTATTTCTCAATTGGGCGGAGCTCTGGCGTGTTGGGAGGGTTCTTGTCCTTGGGAACCACCTGCACGTTGTTGGCGGCGTACCACTCCATGGCCTTTTTACCGTAATGGCAAGATGCCAAATCCGGCCAAAACAGTACGGAACAACCGTGTTTCTTCAGGAAAGGCAGCAGACGTTTATTCAAACACTCTTTCACGTAAATTTCTTGGTTGACAGTCCCGGAAGCTATGAAAATGCTGCTTTTCAAGCCACAGGTACAGATGGCTTGCCAAACCAGATATTTCTTTGCGAACTTTGACAGTTTCGTGTGCTTGAAAATATCTGCTACCTTTCCCCTTCCTTTTGCCGTATAAAACTCCTGTCCCGGAAGCTGCTTGTAGTCGGCTTTGACGTAGGTTTCGTCGTCCATTACCACGCAGTCAAACTTCGTCAGCATCGTCGTGTACAGCCTCCGGGATCGCGCTTTGGCCGTCGTATTTTGTTTATCATCGCGATTTGGAGTCACTACCTTCTTGTAAGTCGATAGTTCGGCTCGTTTTTTGGCTCGATGCACGGTTGTAGACGATACACCCAGCTTATTTGCGGCATCTCGGAGAGATAGGTTAGGGTTTCGCTTGAAACTACCGGCAACTCTCTTTGTCGTCTCAGCGGCTTCCGGTTTTCGATTTCCCCCCGATCAAGACTTCCTGGCTGTCGACAAACGTTCCCCAAACACTTTAATTACATTTGTAACGGTTGATTTGGCAACTTTTAGCGATTTTGCCAACTTTGCGTGCGAGTAGCTCGGATTTTCGCGATGCGCGAGCAAAATTTTGATACGCTAGTATTGGATTTTTTGTACTTTTCATGTAATAAAACGAAATGTGTGAATAAATGAGGTTTTATTTGTAACATCATAAAAACTTCATCACTTTTTGAAGCTATCGCGTTCAGCAGATCTTCTGCGGGAATGGCAAAAATGCTCGGCAGATCTGAAATATTCACAATAAACACCGTTAACATAGCAAAGAAGAACATCCATAGTAATTTATTACCTTCAAAAAATTCAGTGACTTCCGCTGGCAAACCAAGTACCTAAACCACCACACGGTAAACTTCACTTTGCTTCTCCATTTTGCAGTTTTTTTCTTTCTTCTAGAACGATAAAGCAGCTGATTGTTTTTCGCGCACGGTTTTTTATTTCATTTTAAGTGCGAAGATGGATAGAATAGGGCATAGTGAAAACACACTTGAATGACATTTCTCGCTCCATTGAAAATTATGTGCGGACCATATCAGTCTCATTGGAAACGAACCTGTGTATTAAGTGACGGTGTTAAAAATTATGTGCGGCAAATGAAAATCATATTGGCTCACATGATTTCAATTCGAAGCAAAAATTGACCGATTTAAGTGCCAATTTTAATAATAGAAATTATTGATTTATTTGCAGTGTACCATTTCGAGGGTTATATCATAGACTAACTCTGAGACCAGTAGGTCCCAAACAAATACGATATTTTTCTTGGCTCAGTCAGTACTAGCACATCGGTCCCAAGCTCGGTCCCAAGCTTAATGATTCGCCCCTAACAACGTAGCTCACACCAACACATTCTCAAATGTTGTGTCAAAATAACATAGTGAATCAAAACAACAACCAAGATACTAGTACCGGAAGGTACTGAAGAGCGCAAGAATTATTGCAAGGTGCAGACTGCAAGGTATACTTTGGACCTAGGGGTTCTACAACAATGAACCAATTTCAAATCGCTAGTTGCACATTGATTGTTGGTTATATTAAGCGCAAACACCAACAATTTTCACCTGACTATAAATGCGTTTGATTTTACCTTGCCTGCGATTAGATCGACCATGGTGCGGTTGATATCAATATGAGGTCTGTCAAATATACCACAAATGTTGAAGTTTTTACCATAAACGTAGTAAATTTGACTGAAATTTCATGGTAGTTTTAAAGATAGGCATAGTCGGGTAAAATTGTAGTTTTTACTACAAGATTTTTTTCTGTGTACAAGATGACAATCTGAACATGGAGTTATAATCTGGGGGTGCAACACATCTAAATCCAGATTCAAGATGATCTAAAAATCTCATGTTAGCGAATCGATCTCTGAAAAATCTTGTTTTAGCTTGTGAATCTTAATCCATCAACTTGCATCGTGCTTAATCTTTTTGCAGTAAATCTTTAAAATCTTCATCAATCTTCTTTCTATCTACTAAGCGTGCGCACATCGCACAAAAGCAAAACAAAAAATTCCTGCATCTGGGATAGAGTCGTACCCCCTGGTTATAATACTATTGCAAAAGGAGGCGAACATTCTATTTAGTTCAGGAATAAACAACGAGCTGTCGAAATATTACCATTAAGGTACCCCTTACCAACATGATGATTATGATGATGATGATGATGGTCCCGCCACTTACCCCTACAGAGGTTTGAGCTAGACTAGTGATCCTCATGATAAGAGATATGCGGAAGGAGCCATTTTTGAGCCAATCGTGCAGCGAGAGCTGTCAAATCTGAGCCAATCGTGCAAATTTTGCACTGCGGCAAGTGTTATCATCCTCTGTGAATAAAATAAACACCGTTGCCAAATCGTTGAATCGAATTTCCGCATATCGCTTGCTATGAAGATCACTAAGGAACACTAAGCTAGACGATTTATCTACAAGATAATTTATTGAACAACATTTCAATCAGCTTAGCAAAGAAAAACGAACGGATTTCATCTACAGATATTAATTCCCTTGAAATGTTTTTATGCAACAAACGACCATTATGCTAATCCACTTTAGGTCTTTTGGAAATTTATATAAATCCGTTGTTGTTTTTTACTGTTTCTAGTGAATTTGTGATAAAATCGAAGTTTCGTGTAACTATTATAAAATATGTATGAATGACTGTAGCACAGCTGTGACTGATTGTCTCAAACTACTCAAAACTGACCGTGTGGCTTGTGAGCAGGATTTAAGTGTGTAATCATCCATAAAAAGTCTTCCATACTCATATAGAAGCCATGTTTCTATTGAGCTTATACTTCTTCTTCTTTGCTTCATTACGTCCCTACTGGGACTTTGCGCCGGCTCTCAGCTTAGTGTTCTAAATGCACTTCCACAGTTATTAAATGAGAGCATTCTAAGCCTGTACAATTTTTGCATTTGTATGATTGTGTGGCAAAGTACAATCTTACGCTATGCTCTGGGAGGTCGAGAAATTTCCTAGGCTGGACCGGGAATCGAACACAGCCGCCTTCAGCATGGTCTTGCTTTGTATCTGCCACCTTTACCGACTGAGCTAGGGGAGGCCCCATGTGGGCTTATATTGAAGGCAATTTGAAATATATTTTCCATCTTGTCTCATATTTATCTATTCTATAATATTTAAATACATGGTAAATCATTCCTGTATTTCCCGCAAACTTCTGTAGAGGAGATTAAAAGTATTGAGTATCTGCTAAAAATTCATAAATCATTTTTAGCAGATATTCCTACACTCAGCCAAATAATCTTAAGAATTTCATAAGGTTCAACTTATGAACGATGATTTAAATTTCATAAGGTTGACTTATGAATGGATTTTGTTGTACACGACGTTGTTGTTGTTCGCCTTGAGTTAAGCTTGACTATTTACGAGCGATGATATCGGATCGGAAGTGTTAGTGAGTAAATTCGGTCGGGATAGATTGTGCTCGCGAAAAAAAATGATATTTTCCGTCGCTAAACAGTTTGGAAAAGTGGTGAAAACATATTTTTTTTGCTTGGTTCTCAGCCTCCATTGGCAGTTCTTGTTGAAAATGTTCTCCCTCTCGCGCTGAACGGATAGCTCTCTCTCTCTGTCTGTCGCTCGCGTTTGCACTTTGTGGGAGAAGCGAAGTGGTGTTGATGTGAGTTTGATGGATTGAATTTTTTTTTTCGCCCACCCTGGATGCGATTCATCAAAACGTAAAGATAGAGAGGTAGGTGGTTGTGTGTGTTGGCAGTAGTTTGCATCGCATCGGCGGCAACAACAACAACAACGTTATCATCTAGCACGACGACTGCGGCAGTAGAACTTCATCGCGCGTCGCGTTGTTCTGTGTCGCGGATTACTAGTGTGCGTGTGCAATTGGTTCCGGTGAGCTGAAGTTAGAAGAGTGTTGCGTGTAGCGGGATCGCGCCGTGCTCGCGATTCTTTCAAAAACTGCATACAATCAATTGCGCTGTGGTGTGTTGGTGATTTTTCCTCAACCGAGCTCAGGTCCAAAGTGTCGTCGTTCGCGGGTATTGTGGGGGAAGATAGTGTGTATTGTTTAGCAACCGTGTAAAGTTAGAGGTCATAAGCGAGTTTATTATTCTTATTCATTCTGTTTCCTGCAACCAAGTGCAAATATCTAGAACTAGATTTTAAAGAAAAATACCACAACCGTGCCAAAGTGAATTTTGATTCGGTGTGCAGGCCTAGTTTGTAAATTAATCGGTGCAAGAAGAGTGTATTAGACACAGATATCATGTTACTACCGGAAGGTTTCCGACACGTCGGCGACGGCCGGGTTGATGTGGACGAGTGCCGACGGCAGCAGCTGCGGGTCAGGACTTGGCCATCTAGGACATCGAGGAGAGCCGGTTTGCAAAGCAACAAATTATTTATTTCTACCATATTTTGAGGACAATATCTAATATCCTGTTCTATTTTATTTTATTTTATTTTATTTTGTCTATTTTGTTTTGTTTTGTTTTTCGTTATGTTTGTCTATTTTCAGTCACATTTGAGCAGTCTATTGCTTTTGGCGGATGGTGTAGGTATGTACTTTCAGCGTATCGTTAACCAAAACGAACCCTGCTGCTAACCCTTCCCCAACTATCCAACATCCCAGTGATTTCTCGTGGAAGTGCAGAGGATTTCTCGGCTTCCTCCAAAGCGAGTATCATGTCAACACGTTCCTTCCCATTCCCTACTTGACCAGCATTCGGGCACGGCCGGCGCCGGTATTGCTTTATAATGGGTCACCAGTTTTTACACATTGAAGATGTATGTTAGTCCCAAACATCATCTGTTGGTTCTTTGTGTAAATACAGCTGATCTGGCAATAACGGAATTGCATCCGTGGGCGGTCAATCATGCTCATGCTCATGCTCACTATTTAAGAGTGATGATATCTAGGGGGTTTTTTTTTTATTGGGGAAATTTAATATTTGGGTTTTTCCGGGGGTTTTTTTTTTTTTTTTTTAAGGAATATAAAATTTTGGGGGGGTTAAAAAAAAGGAGCATACTCTACAAATAGTAGAATGAAAAACGTAAAGGTGATTGGTTTATGAATGAAAGAGAGCGAGCCCAGAGAGAGTCTCTCAATTGTAGATTCGCCCTAATGAAAAAAAAAACCCTAGATATATACTAGTGGGCAACTCACTGGACCCATAACCTCAACGTTCAAGGTTCGAATCCAGGTTGCTCCATATTTTTATTTTTTCAACATCATTATATTTCATAAGGTAAATTGATGAAATTCATAACGATTTCTTGGAGCAAATAATCATAATGCAATCTTATAAATATCGAAAGTTTATTTCGCTGAGTGTACATATTCTTCCAGGAGTAACTATTTTTTATTTAATGTTTTTAAGCCTTCTACTGTACACGATTCTAAATAAAATATATCCTTTAAAATAGAACGTGTTTCCTTTATGTTTTTAAATAACAGGTTGAATATTGATTTCCAAATTGTTTACAGGTATGGTCGAACTGAAGGACAAGCAGACCGGAAAATTTCTGAAAACCAAAAGTTTAGAAATTTAGCGAAAGTGTAACATTGATCTCAAAAACCTGTTCTTGTTGCGCAAAGAGAATGGAAAAAAAATAGTCGCGGGGGGGGGCTTCTTTGCTGGTGTGTTTTTTTGTTTGGGGGGGGGGGGGGGTGGTTTCGTTTCCGGGGGGGGTGTTTTTTTTTTTTGTTTTGTTGTTTTTGGTTTTTTGTTTTTTTGAAGGGGGGGATGGGGTGGGGGATCGCAGTAAGCCGTGCTTCAAAACTGACGTTTTTTGTTTTTGCTGCGTCGTTTTCGAGAAAAAAAAATCAAACAATAATTCGTAGTGTAACTTGAACTAACAGTGAAATCATAAAATCTCCGCGTGCATTGTTTAAGCCGTCGCTAATCTAATCGATTGCCTATCAAAATGTGTGAGTGTCGGTAGTATTTCCCCGTTTTTTGTTTTGTTTTTGTGCTTCGCCCCCGCACCTGGAAGAAGAGTTACATCAGCTTAGTTTTGGTTATTAGTGACACTCGGGCATAAATTATTAGTTTAGAGTGTTTTTCCACTTTGTCGCGAGTGAATTGATGATTATTAGCAGTTTTGAAGCTCGATATAGAGTCACCTCATAGCGGGGATTTGCATTATTAGCAGAGTGTGGAGTGAAAAATAAAGAAGACTAGTGCAATGTGGAGAACGGCCATTTGCTGGTCAGAAGCGGCAAACGAAAACAACGCACATGGGCGGGTGAAAAGCGTGCACATAATTTTAGGTGCATTCACCACGGGGTGTTCAGAGTTTTGTTATGCAGGTTGCATATCTAGCGGGCTGTTTAGAAACGTTACTGTTTGCGCTTATTTAATCACGAGTGCATGAAATTAATTACGAATCAACGTCGAAAATTTTTATTTTTATGAATGAAAAAGATAGTGTGACGAAGGATGCGGCCATGGGTGAGATCTATCTAATTATAACTATATAACAATAATCTTATTTTCAAATAATACTACATACGTGCCTGGTTTGGAAATTTAAAATTTCCAAATCTGGAAGTGTGTTGCAGTGCCCTTATCCAAATGATATCGGTAATGTTTACATGCGGGGCTTATTGTATGTGAAAGTAACCTCGGAATGGGCGTGACTCTCCAGACATTCTGAAATGGGTTGCTGGATCTGCAGTAGAGCTATCACTTTCTAGCTCCCGGATTAAAGCTGCTTCCAATGGTCACTTGAATGATTGTTGTAAACAGATTTCTTCCATAATACCATTGCCGGCCGATGGGTGTTAGATTGGACACACACACACACACACACACACACACACACACACACACACACACACACACACACACACACACACACACACACACACACACACACACACACACACACACACACACACACGAATTGGGTGATAGGGACTTGATACCATATGTCCCTAATAGGTAGAACTAATTTACAAGTCAGTATAACAGTACAATTATAACTTTGTTCAATGTTGCATTGGAAGTGAAGAAAAAAAATAATTTTCATTAATCGAAGGTACGTGGATATGTTATTTGCAGTTGCAATAGAACATTCGTCGGTTGCTATTTAACAAATCTCACTAACGAGGTGACAAATTTACGGGGAGTGATTTCACCTGATGTTTCAATTCTCACCTCACACGAAGCGCCGAATACTTTACTGGACACACAAAACAAACTGTGAACAAATTCATTGACTGTCCGATACAAAAAACCAACTTTGCTGAATCACTAGTTAGATACATTAGAACACCTAATGATATATTCACATTGGGAATACCTTCCGTAGTCTAAGATTGGTTGAGTGACGAGACGAATTAAAAGATAAAAGTAAAATGAAGTACGAAAGATAGTCCAGCGTTAAGGATGTATTTTCGGAAACAAAGGCACATGATTTCTGTTGATTTGCATTGTGATTTTTATTTTCAGTTATTGTTAATGCGATAAAATACGTCTGCATGATTCTTAATTGTAATAATGAACATGTTTATGATTTCCATGTCTTACCGTGTAGGTCAATATCACGAATCTCACTCCGGACAAGTTAAAACGGTGTGTGTGTGTGTGTGGTGTGTGTGTGTGTGTGTGTGTGTGTGTGTGTGTGTGTGTGTGTGTGTGTGTGTGTGTGTGTGTGTGTGTGTGTGTGTGTGTGTGTGTGTGAGTGCCATGGGAGATAGACCAGCTCGAAGTTGAAAATCTCAATTATCAAGACATTGCAATTTCAAGTCTTCTCGATTTTATACTACAATGTACATACATGCGTTTATGAATAGATTTAGGTATCACCTACAGTAGACTGATGCAAAATTTAAAGCTATTGCTCTACAAGCTTAAACTAATCCTTATCTATTAATTTTGCTTCTTTTCGGAGGAAACTGACCAGGCACAACAATTTGAAATTATTTTAGAAATTATTATTATAGCACAACAGCTGTGATGTTAAATTCAACAATTGCATTTCATGAGTTGACCTGTCAGTATTTGTATCGTATCGTTCAGCCGTGACACATGATTCATGAGCGTGCCATAAAATTCGTGTCAACTTTGTTTTTCCAGAACTTATTCAAAACGACGTATCTGATTTTTTAAACAAAGATTCAAACGTAAAATTCTTGAAACCCTTAGCACTTTTACGCAAACTAGGACCACCACCACATAGAATTATATTTCCCTAACATGATGGTGATGCTAGTTTCCGTGGTGTGCTGCGAGTTTTGAGAAAAAAAAACGTTTAAATCTTTGTTTAAAAATAAGATACGTCGTTTGGAATGAGCTGTCGAGATTTGTTGATCACATTTATATTAAATATAATAACATGACATGTTAGTTTCCATAGAGAGTTATAACACGCAACAATAATTATTAACAAGTCAGTCTAATCCGATGTTTGACTGAGAATCGGTTTCCCGCATCGGCTGTTCCTCAAGCGGCTAGATACCGACAGTTGTGCCAAAACGTTTTTAGAAGTCCGCCATTACATTCAATTATTATCGTATGTTCGAGGTAGTCCTCTTTGAACACTGCGCTGCAGTAACCAGAAGAATTAAAAGCAAAGTCGGACTTCTACAAGCGGTTTCGCACTGTAGTTTCGTTTGCTTATACTATAATCAATAGACAATGCAAATCGTCTGTGCCAGGTCAATGTTCTACTAATTTTGTTGGACTTAGTAGAGTGTCGAAAAAATTCAAACGAGCAAGACACTCGTCAACACCCCACCACGCATAAGTTATAGGCACACTAGGGCTTAGCAGGCCCACATTAGCTACCTTTTTGGACTACATAGATTTTTTTTATTCCACCATCAGTGTTTTTCCAAATTCTTTAAATTATAGAACAGTTAGTCTAACGTAAAATATTACCTAGAACATTCCGTCATATCGTCCAATCGGAATAAGAACTACGACGAAGATCAACATGTTTCGCAGCGCCAGTTTCCAATCGTTCGGCACCACGTAGGGCAAAAGCACCGTTGTAAGACGATGAATTTCGTGTGAAACGCAGACGAAAATGAATGAAGTAATAAGCACGTTCAAAGTTGGAAATCCCGGAAGAAGCACCAGCACACCATTACGGTCAGCGGCCAGCCATATATGATACTGACAGATAAACAGCTCCAGGGAAATTTTTCCGAACCAGGCGAAGAACGTAGAATATCGTGTTCGGAGTATACCGGATATGTTACGGAGCAATATGTATCCAACAATAGGGATAAAAACCACGTAAGAATGTATCTCCTCGCAATCCTGCTTATTCCGGCAGAAAAAGCTCCATGTCGTGTAAAATCCGATTCCGGCGATCGCTGCTAAGGTCGATGTTAACGAAATACGCCTTGAGAACAAATTTCCATGATTGTTGTCGTCAAAGAAGTAGTACTTTTGAGCGATGTGAAAAATGGCAGAGAAAATCATTCCATATGTGATTGTATAGCGATCCAACTTCCATCGGTACCACCATTCATGGATGTCGTCGTCCGTCGTAACGAATAAAGCTTTCCAAGGTCGAGTGACAAAGATTCGTTCGAAAAACACCTCACTCATATAGAGTACCGTTATAACGCTCAACATACAAACCAACTTCAATACTACATATAAGTACTGGTATGCATTGTTCTCCGAACTTTGAGCAGTGATTCTAGGCGGAATTGACAGCAGGAAATAAACCATACAATACCAAAATGAAAGCAACGGTACGAAGAAATAGAACTGATATGGTCGATTCATGCATAGACAAAGAATAACTGTCAGAAAGTTAATCTTAAACATGACATGTAAAAATCGTACTATTCCATTGTTTCCCGTTTGCCAACAATAAGTGAAGTGGCCATATCCAGAGAGAAACAAATATCCGCTTATCAGCACCTTTATATGCATGTAGATTGGCAGCACGTGCGATGCGCCAGTCATATAATATATCAATATAACCAACTGCATCCATCCTTTTAATTCGTCGGTCTGATCGCGATGTAGAACCTTGGTAAATTTACTGTCTTCGGTAAAGAATAATCCCAACACGAATACATAACCAACTGGAATCCAGAAACTAAATTCCGAATAATACTTGTTTTCCTTCATGAAGAAATTGGTGCGATCGCAAAGGTAGAAATATGCCATGATGATGGCCAGCGATGCTAGTGTCTTAATCGGTGACTGTGAATCTGCGGCCGACGACACTGTAGCGGCGCCGCTTTGGCTCAGTGGCATGTAGACATTGACTCCCCGCAATTTCTGGAGGAATCGACGAATGGTCATAGCTCCCGCGATTGTTAAGCTGTAATAAAATAAAGCGATTATAATTAGTAGAGTTTTGATTGAAATGAATGGCGCCATATCATGAGGCATAAAAATCATACTTTTCAAAATATAGGTACTGAAGAAATTTCTGAGAGTGAGCATGGCAACACCAAAAGTATGAATAAGTAATGGATAGAAAACGATTGTGTTGCTGCTATTTTCTTTAGGTGTAGTTTTCACGCTTTTGTGTTTTTTGCAGCGGATTTGATCGTGATCGTGACCGTAAATAAATAGTTGAACTTTTAAGAAGTTCATGGAGCAATGTTCATTATAAACACTGTAAATTATCAATCTGCATTGTGCTCTCATACCGTGCGGTTCTATTTTCTATTTGCTGCAGGAAGTGCTATTGCTACTTAATGCTACAACAAATTTTAAACAGCACTTTGCAGTGCTAAATACAGGGTGCGGCAGAAAATAATGCGAAAATTTGTTCTATTTCTTTCAAATCCCATTTTCAACTAATTCAAGCAATAATATCAACATTTTCGAGTGCAGTTATCTTTATAAAGTCCTTTTAAACAAATTTATTCTATGTGTCCTCCATTTTTAATAATAACATCCTCTAGCTGTGTTGGGGGTGGTGTGGTGTTTGGTTGATTAGGGTTTTGGGGTTGTAAGGTTGGGGGGAGGAAATTTGGTTGGGGGGGGGTGCGGGGGTGGTGGGAGAAAGGGAAGGAAGGGTTCAACATTATCGACGCATAAAAAGGAAAATGAACTTCCTACGCAATCGTTTCGATTCGAGCAAGATCATTTTCATGTATTCCATTTTGGTTCTTGCTATCGATTCACGATGAATATTTTTCCTGTCAAACATGACTTGTATGTTGGTCATTTTCGTTCCTTATGTTAATCAGTTCATTTGATTTTAAGCACATACTTTCGTCAATTGACGAAATGAACTACTCGAAACATGCGTCCTTTGATTATTGTTTTGTTTTCACTTCAATTCGTTGCTGAATCGACTCAATCGACTTTAGTCACGCGTCACGTCGTTAGGTATTTTCTAGTTCCTACTTTACGTTTGTAACGAAAAATCAGTGAAATGGACTCTTCACTAAATCAAGGGATCCGTAGAATAGTGCGATGGGTGGTGGCGTCCACCCACCGTAATTTATCGGTTGTCTTTCAACCGATTGAATCTATTTCTTGTATGTGATTAGGGTCATTCATAAACGTGACAAATACAAAAAATCAGTTCAATTGGTTGGAAGACAACCGAAAAATACGATGGGTAGCTGACACCTCTCACTGCTCTATTTGGGGGATTTCTATACCGCCCATTCTACTTACGTTCACTACTCTGTACAAACCACAAATAAAAGTTTATCCACTCACTATATCTATCACTCACGCACCCTATCTATCTTCTGCTGTATATATTATCTGTTAAGTTGAAATCTAAATCTAATGTGCTATTCAAAGCACTACTTGCGACGTTATGTATATTGGGGTAAAATCGAATGTCGTTAGACCATGATTCCGGTTTTCAACTTGATAGATAATACCTCCCACACTATCCACCAAGCCTTTTATCTACCTCCCACTCTATATACAACCACATACTACCACCTACAACCCACCTACACAACATAATACTATAACTCAAATGTTGCTGCACCCTATTGATTGTTAAATATGTTTAATTCCTTTATTTCAGGGTTTTATCAATGAGACCTGGAACAGGATCCATGATATTCGTTTCCCAAAATCAAAAACCTCTTGCGATCCACCATCATCCTTTTCTCTGGAAAACGAAAATGACATTTTGATCACTCAATTTTTGGAAATTCTACAGCAACCACAGTTGCTGGCGAACAAACAGTTTTTATTTATCATGAGCTTGATCTTGAGCATACATAAAAACAATTAATGATATGATTTCGGTCACTTTATCCAATTTCGCGCTAGCATTTGTCAATATCACGGTAATCTCCATCAGGAAGCTATTGACCCACTTCCGCTCGCTTTGAATCTTACGTTCCCAATCGCCAAGCATATCCAGCAATTTTTAAATCAGGATCTTCTCCTTTTTTTGCCAGATGGAACTTCATTCGTAATACTCCTGCGGCAGTGGCAGTAACAAACGTATCGAAGTAATTTCCGCTGACGACCATCTGAAATGCAGTTTTAATACTTCACTTACTTTCTACTGCAAACAGGTTAAAAACGGTCATCAGACTCACCTTTGAAACCACTAAAAACTGAAACACTATTTTGGACTGGTCCTTAGTGATTTTTGGGAGATTGTTTTTAATGCTCGTTGATTTTTATTCACACGGTGAAAATCCGATAATATTATTGTGAAAAGACGACACTCGCACATGAAGTAAACATTGACTTGATGTTCCGGGAATGGATGAAATTGACAGCCAAATAATACTGTGTTTATATTTTATGCACATGCGCTAGAATGAACCAGGTGATGCCAAGGTTGCCATTTTATTTTTTTCAATATAAGGCAGCATTAAAAAAAGAAAATGTTACAAATAATTTTATTTATTATTTATTTATTTGTGGTCAATCAATAATAGACCGTGCGCTTACAACGATTATTATGTTGTCTTATTTCTTAAAAACAATAAATCTGTAAGATATTGCGGATTTCACACCAACGAAGACTACTGTGCTGAAAATAATTGCTCGGTATTTTTCATTCAGTCAACTATAAGTATAAATGTACCATTTTCAATGTATAAATCTGCCGTTATTGTGCAAATGGAGTATCATAGCGACATATTAGTGATGAAGGAACTTTTAAAATTAATTATCTCATATTCTGTAGTATTATTAAAAACTTTTTTGAGGGTTTATTTTCAGCGCTGGGGTCTACTTTGGTCCGAATTTTGCAATACTAAACAAATCTAACAAATTGAATTTAATTACATAGTTAAATACACATAGTTTCTATTTGGTTTTAATCATTATCAAGTCAACAGTTTCACCGTTTCACCATGCGTATAATTTGAACAATACGCAGTGGTCCAGAATGTGAAATTAGGATGGAAGATACATTTTGAGCCTGAAAATGAAACTTAAGAAATAAGAAAAAACTTTATTCTAATAGTAAGGCCAATATGTCGCTGACTACAAAAAGTAGGCTGGTGTTTAATTTTATGAAAATGGGAACCAGTGCAGAGAAAAAATAGGTGAAAATTTGCAGAAATATAGGTATTTATTTCTTAGCAAAATTATAGTCCAGCCTATTTTAAGCATAAACGTTAAAGTTAATTTGATTTTACTCATAAATTGACCGATTTAGAGCATTTTTGCCATGCTGACTCAGGGTGTCCTTTATATAAATTGTTTTTCTCAATTTTTTTTAATTTCAAATTGCTCAGCAATGTTGCCTTCAGGTAGTTTTTTTTTATGTTTTAATGATCAAGAGTTATTGACGTTTTTCATTTAAAAATACAACCTTTTCGAAAGTTGATATCCCTTCTTGGGCCGTCTCTAAACTTCCTTATGCTTTTGTGTCTGGATTATTTAGCTCCTTAGGAAAAAATATCAATTATAAGTGCCGAGTACTTTATTATTGCTGCTCCATGCTCGAGCAATCTATGCATAGTTGGTGAAAATGCAAACCTAACATAACTAGACGCTTGGTAGCTAATCCATTTATAGAACCGATCGTAGCTTACCACCATTAAAGGAATTTTTACAACGGAGTATTCCTAGAGGAAAGAGTTTTCTCATAACAGTTATCTTCTAAAGGTTCTCCTTGTATTTTGAGATGAAAATATCATGCATATCTTTATATAAAAAAAAGATTTTTAAAATTAAGTATTAAAAATTTGATAGTTCATATAAGTTTTATTCAAGATAAAATAAAACTTTTCACTTACAAGACGCGTCATTTTTGAGCTCTAAAAGTTACATTGCTGAGAAATTTAAAATAAAAAAATAGTAAAATACTGTTCTTAAGAGACACCCTGAGTCATCATGGGGGAAATTTAAGTCGGCCAATTAATGAGTAAAATCCAATTGATTTTGACCAATTCTATCGAATAGGAGGACTGTTGCTCTACGTCCTTAGAATTTTGTGTGAACAAGGGCATCAGTGTTGTTTAATGCGCTGTATAGCGCTATACAGTGCACTATACGCTACGTTATGTTTAACGTATAGAACACTCAGCGAAATAAACTTTCGATGTTCATAAGATTGCATTATGATTATTTACTATAAGAAATTAGTATAAATTTCATATATTTGCCTTTTGAAATATAATAATGTTGAAAAAATAAAAATTTGGAGCAACCTGGATTCGAACCTTGAACGTTGAGGTTATGGGTTCAGTGACATGCTTACTAGTATATATCTACACTTGTATTCAGATAAGCCTAAAGACGTACAAGAACAACGTCGTGTGAAACAAAATCCATTCATAAGTCAGCCTTATGAAATTTCAAAGCATCGTTCATAAGTTGAACCTTATGAATTTTTTTAGATTTTTTGCCTGAGTGAACGGTAACAAAATCGATTGTTACCAATGCATCATGGAGTTTTCCAACCGATAGTGCAATATCCTGTTAAATTAGGATATATGGCATCCCTGGTGATGTATTAAAAAGCAAAACAAACAGCGTGAACTCGATTTAATCTACCTACTTCTTTGCAATACGGGGGTAACTTCATTTAACTATGAAAAATGAACTGAACACGAAGGAAGCAAAAACAAACAGCATGAAAACAGATCGAAAGTAGTTCTATAGATGTTGATATGGGATATGCTCGAAAAGAAAGAGCTTGATTTTCGTTTGATATTGATGGTCAACAGCTTCATCGTCACTTGACGATAGTCAATTGACGATGACTTTGCCGGGCCCTGTTGAACAGTGGATGTGGGAATTGATTATTTTGATTTGGGGGGGGATTTGGAGTTTTTTGGGGGGGGGGTGGTGGGGGTGGGGGGGGTTGCGGGGGGAAAAGTGGGAAAAAAAAGAAAAGGGGGTGAACCTATTGATTCGCCTTCAAATCAAATTGATGTGAGTAATCAATTTGATATCTAACCAAAATTTGAATAAACTTTCTCGATTGAGAAAGAAAAAAGTTCCCCCTATTGTGGTGACAGTTTCGGATTTCCATACTTATCGCAAGGAAATCCTAACATTTGTTGAAGGTGTGAAATATTCCCTTCAAATTTCCAGACGCCGTTTGCTTGCTGAAACCTTGGACGGATTCAAACGTCTTCTTGAGTATCTTACTCAGAAGAACCACATTTTTTTCACTTACGACACCAAACCTGAATCTCTGGAAGAGAGAAAAAGCGAGTTGATAAAATTACTTGGAATTAGCCCAGTCCAAGTAATTAAAATTAAAATGAAATCCCAGCCTGGCGATTCTCGCAAAGGGATTTTAAACGATTTTCATTTAGTTCACTTCAAGTCAAGTGAACTTAATAATCTTAATTCTTTAGAAAAAGCAAGCATTTTGCTCCATGTCCGAGTGAAGTGGGAACATTTCAAGAAGACTGGAGCAAATTTCCAAAGCCTTACCCAGTGCCGTAAGTGCCAGGGATGGGGTCACGGAACAAAGCATTGCCATATGATTGGTAATTGCATGAATTGTGGTGATTTCTCGCACACTAAGGACGACTGTCCTGTGAAGGAAGATCCAAAAAAATATGAATTTTTAAATTGTGGTGAAAACCATAAATCCAATTTTTGGGAGTGCGACTCGCAAAGCAATTTTGTAGTCACTCACTAAACGTCAGATAGGAAACAATACACGTTCCCTACCATCCACTACCCATTCTGCAGTTGGTAACATCAATCAGCGAAGAACAAATTTCTACCAAACCGTCGGTAGAAACAGCGGACAGATTTTTCCCTCCGTAACTGTCGCTTCAAACGCTGTAACGAGGAGCAAATACTACTTCGATACATGCAGGCACCAACAGGGTTCAATCTGCAAACCCTACATTCTTACCTAGCCGTGTTGTGAACAATGTTCAACGTGTAACTGGACCTACCTATGATGCCGTTGCAGCGGGTAGGAACCAAAACCAAAATTCTGACGAATTTGATAGCATTTCCGCACCTAAATTAGAATTTTTACAGCAATCGTTAATCGATATGATAACCGGTATGCTAAAAACTAATTCCATGTTTGATGCTATCCAAACTGGTATTAAATTTACCAATAATGTTGTCATGACATTGAAATTCAGTAATGGATTTTAAATCATTAAATATTTTGAATTGGATGCGCGATCCATCAAAAATAACGATGATGAGCTATTTAATTTTCTAAGAGTTCATAACGTGCACATTCATTGCTGTTATAACTGAGACTTATCTCAAACCATAAGGTCAAAAGAGATCCAAATGATTGTGTCTACCGAAATGATCGCCTTAATTAAGCTGGTGGTGGCGTTGCCATCATTGTCCACAGACGTATCAAAAATCACATTCTTTCTTCATTTGAAACCAAAGTTTTTGAAACATTGGTGGTTTCAGTTGAAACAAAATTTGGCCAATTTACTTTTATAGCTGCCTATTTGCTTTCAATGCAAAACATCGCTTATGGAATAATTCTCAAAGCAATGCCAATGGTAGTATACTATTTGATCATTGTGCTGCAGGCTATTACACAATTCAATACCCAAACAACCAAACTTGCTTTTCTTCAGCCAGAAATCCCTCAACTATTGATTTTGTCCTAACTGATTCATGTCAACTTTGTAGTCAATTGATTACCCAGGCTGACTTTGGTTCTGATCACCTTCCAGTTACATTTGAAATATCTCAAGAAATCATTTCTAATTTCACCAGTTCTTCTTTGAACTACCATAGAGCTGATTGGGATCAATATCGAACATTTATGGAAAACAACTTTGAATGTTGTACCTAATGTTCCATTGCAAACAAAAGATGAAATTAATAATGCTCTTGAATCTCTGACTTTCGCAATAAGTAGGGCAAGAGCTGCTTCAGTGCCAAAATGCGAGGTTAAATTCGATTCAGTTATAATTGATGACGATCTGAAACGTCTGAAAAATGTACGTAGGCGGCAATATCAAAGAACACGTGATCCCGCTATGAAAATCATATGGCGGAATTTACAAAAACAATTTAAAACACGCTTCTTTGCCCGGAGGAACAAACATTTTGAAAATAATGTGTCAAAATTCGAGTTCCAAACCTATTCTCTAAACTCTTTAAAAAAAAACCCAAAACCAGCACTTAAGGAAGGTGATAAAATTTTGCTCACAAATGCGGAAAAAGCTCAAAAACTTGTTAAGCAGTTTGAGAGCTCTCATAATTTCAGTTTGGGTCTTACTAGTCCTATTGAGGATCAGGTTTCCAGGGAGTATCTGAATATTTTCTCTCAAGAAAATATTTTTGATGATTCATGGGGGAATGATTTGGATGAAGTAAAAACTATAACTAAAAAATTTCAAAATATGAAAGCACCAGGTGATGATGGGATTTTCTATATTCTGATAAAACTTTTTTTTTATGAAGGTTTACTGGCGGGACTCTGAATAGAGTAGAAAGCTCTTCGCCAGGCCTTGGCAAATATCGTTGCGTAAATCCTTTCGAATCATTTTGCCAGCCTTACACGGAACATGTCGTCCAAGAAGACGCTGTTGCAAATGACTCGGAAGGAGCCACGTTTGAAAATTTTGAATCCTTTCGTCTGTTTTTTTTTTTTTTCAATTGTCTTTTTCTTATTTTGTTAGTGAGTGTTGCGTTTGCAAATTCAATACGGCGTTTCGTAATTTCTTCAGTCTTTTGTAGTTCAGTCCGTGAAGTGTGTCATTTATGTGCTCTGAGAGTCTTCCGAAGCTGTTTTCTCGAACCAAAAATAAGAAGCTATTGTATTGTTACTTGGGTGTTATAATGATATACCTTAACTCCTTTTGAAGTATTTCACCAGCCGTGCAAGGATCATGTCATCCATAGAGATGCTGTTGACACTGCCTCAAAAGGTGTTACATTTTCAAGTTTGCTTCCCCTTTTCTCAGTCATGTTCATGTCCGCTGTTTTGTATGGTGTCGTTTTGTCTTTTTGTTATTTAGTTTGGCAGTGTGTTTTCTTCAGTCTTCTGTAATTTAGTTCATCATTTATGTGCTGCGTAATTCTTTGTGAGCAGTTTTCATGAATCAAAAATAAGTTCTTATTATGTAGTTGAGATATTTTAATTCAACCAGTTTTAGTAATTTTTGATGTTAAAAGTCTCAATAGTAGCAACAGTATAATTTTCATGGTTTGCTGATGGTGTTACGTTTATATGTTCAAGAGGGAATTTCGTAACTTCTTCAGTCGTTTATAAATTAGTTGATAGATGTCTAGTTCTCATGTGCTCTGAAAGTCATCGATGCATACCTCGTCTTACCACGTTTATTTCACTTATCACTTTGTCCAACTTAGTCAGTTCTTGTCTTTTGTGTTATTCAGTTAAATTGTATAGTTCTTTTGTAGAAAAAATTACGTTTACTTGTCCGTTCATTGCCTCCTTTTCATTTGTCAAATCCTAATCTTTAAGTCGCTTAATTGTTTCAAAGTCTTACTGCATATGCAGCCTAACAATAATTATTTGAGTCTTGCTCAACTATAAGATTGACTTTTCGGTGGCAAAGTAAAGCTTCATCACGAATGTCAATAATTTTGAACACATTGTCTTTCAACATATACCTATCTAGCTAGATTTAGATTTAAGCGTGGCTACGGCTCATCATGTCAGGGAACGCATAAGAAAGGTGTTGCCACATCAATATTACTGAGGAAAGAGCCCCACCTGACTGCACCAGCATTCAAAGGTCCAGGACAGGATGTCCGTTGGATCACATGCGTAAAATTAGTGCATCAATGCCAGATATGTGAAGAGGCATTAAATAAAAATAGTGAACGTGGTATCACACCACGTCAGGATATGTCTTTGGTTGCCATCTCAATGCTGATGGCGTAGGGACATATCCGAGGGGAGGACTTAACTGATAGAACTTTGCAAGTAAATTATCATAATTCTAAATCTGATCAATTGCCTGTTAGAGCTGGTGTTCCTTAGGGTAGCATTCTCGGGCCACTACTATATAACATTTTCACTTCAGATTTCCCTGATTTACGTCAGGGTTGTCACAAATCTTGCTTTGCTGATGACACAGCCATTTCCGCTAAAGGAAAAAGTCTTCGTGTTATATCCAGGAGGCTACAAAAAAGCTTGGACATTTTTCATTTCATTTCATTTTCATTTTGCAGCGTTCGGTGGGGCAATGAGAGCGCAAGTCAATCCAAAGCCGAGGGTTAGGGAGGGGTAATGGCGAACTGGTCTTATGCGGACTACTTGATCGCCATGGGAGGTGATAAGGATTAGGTTGGGGTAAGGGGTTTGTAGTGTTTTTTTTTATTGAGATGGCCGCGTTGCTACAAAATGATCTGAAATGTTTAATTTGTTTATGATTTGAAACTAGTAGTGACTGTTATATAACTTTTTGATCTTAAGAAAGATGAATGTTTTTGATAGTTTGACAGTTTTGATTTCATATACAGTGACGGACAATACAATAAGACCAAAGCCCGACCCCCACACAAAACGGCCATGTCTGGAGGCCTTTCCCTCATCCTCCCGTGAAGGAACCGAACTGAAACCCCGGCAATAGCCCAGAAATAACCCGAATTCTCATCTTTAAACAAAATCATAGCCCCTCACTCACCACTTCAGAAACCACAGACACCACCTACGACAAAACAACAAGACCCCCTTTTGATATCCATAGTTTAGGCCTTGTTGATGAGTGTGAATTACAATCTATATCTAAACTGATATTAAAATGACCCGTGTGTGTGGGTGTGTGTGTGTGTTTACAATCTAATTCCCACTGTCTGGCAGCGGTATTATGGATAGAATCTTCCTGCCACTGTTTCATATTTGCTGTTTACAGTTGCAAAAAGCTTAAATCCGGGGATTAGAAGGTGACAGCTCTACCGCGATTCCAATAGCCCATTTCAAGAACGCAAGCATTCCGAAGCTATCTTCGTACACGATAAGCCCCGCTCCAGTAGTGACATACTGAAACTTTCAATCAAGCGTATGTGCAATGCTTGATTGACGCGTATTTAGTGATTCACAATATCATAGATGTTTAAAAGCGGAACGTACCCGAAAAACAGCTTCAGTGATCAGCTCGATGACAATATCATCATTCTATTGAACCTCCTCAGGTGGAATTCCGTCGTCGCAGTTAGTTTGGCTTCAAATCTGGTTGAATGGTGTGCCGGGTGGTACAGCGCCCAGAAGTAATACAAACGTCAGCATACGCCACGTTTGCAACAGAATGCGGTTTGATCACGATGTCTGTTCACGGCCTCTGCCAATTCATTCCCAATCAATGGAAATTGTTCCGGTGATGAACAAAACACTGTTAGACTTTGATAAAATTGGCAAATTTAAAGGCAAAAAAAATTACAGCACTGATATTAAAATGACCCGTGCATCAATAATCAAAATTCAGATCCTCAAATTCGAGCATCCTTCATGGAAATAAAAAAGTGATCCTACCGTTCTGTCGCATGCGGCGCCTGCAATTCCCAAAGTGGTGAATGAAAAATGATGGATTTAATGCAGATGAGAAATCAGGCCACCTCCGGACCACAGCCGAAATTTCAGCTCAACCGGTTCTCGAGAAAATGAAAGGCAAGCCCCCCAACATGACCATCCTGCATAAAAATCAGGCTCCGGTCTCATTGCACTGCCCGTCACTGTATACTTAATAAGGACTGATGATACTTCTCTTTGTGATGTGTCTTTGATTTTTTCGAGGATGCTCCACAGGTACTTTGTCTTGAAATTGATACGATCACTTCCTTATCAAAACCGCATGTAGCCTAGGGTTGAGCAGGTCCTTCGCACTTCAATCGATCCATTTCACAGCCGTTCTCGACTACCTTGACCACGTGCTGGGATGTCTGATCAGGTGCTTGAATTTCACAACCACTTGCGGCCATGATGGTTGCAAAACCGCATGCAGAGAGTTAGTAACATAAAACAAAAGAGAAAAAAGGTTTTAGTTTTTTTTTGTGATATTCTTACAACGACTTTTCGTTTCTTTGACAAAAAATTGTCTTATCACTGTCCTGTAACCTAACTAAACTTAAAACCTCAGAACCTCTTATTCTAATCACCCAAATCTAACCAAAAGCAAAAAAAAAAAAAAAAAAGAAAGGCTAAATGTTTCAACCCTACATTCTAGCCCATTCTCCAGCTTGGGATCTAGTAGCCATCTCAAATTTGAAAATATTTGAAAAATGAACTAATCTGAAACCTAGTAAATAAAACGTTTCTAGGGAAGATGTACCTATATTAATCTCATCACGTTGCAATTCATCCTACTTGAAATAAAACGATATACACGTGACAGGATTAGTTAGTAATGTTTGTTGTAGTTATTTAACGTAAGCAAACATTATTAGAAAACGAAACCGATCCTTCAACTGCCCAATTGTTTGATTCATCGTAGGATGAATATATAGGAACAATAAGATTAATATGGGGGCAGTTTCCCTATTTCTTATCCAGCGGGTTTTTTTTTAATGTTTGGTTTGGAGGATACATGTTCCTACTCAATCTCATCGCCTCGCATTTCCACCACTCACAAACTTTGAATTAAAGCGCGGCCGGGTTGAATTGCCGTGTTTGAACTTTGCAAACAAGGAGGTAATACGAAAACCTTGACCCCATGATAATGTATATGACTCACCAAACATTTCGAACGTTGAGACTCTAGAAGAATTGTCCAACAAAATAATTAATAATTTTAGACAAAAATCATTGCAATCATCAATTCTCTCTATAGATAAGAACTAGTTTTAAGAAATCAATAGTTATCCTTACAGGCGGGCAAAAAAAACCTGTTAAAAATGCTGATCAGACAAGGTAAAAACAATATTAACACTATTAGGTATAAATCATAGCATATAAGGTTGAAATGTTAGCTACTTAGCAGGATTACCTAGGATAATATATGAATGTTAAAATAATGTAAGAATTTGGAATAAATAAAGAGTTAAAAAAAAGCACTGTAAATGATCCGGTGTCTATAGTGCACATGATTCCAAAGTAATTGATTAGCGTGATTAGCGCTTAAAAATGAGCAGTAATGTCAAGAAGGTTGTTGGCCCTCTAGAAGCGTATTTTTAGCCCCATTTTTGAAAAATAGGGTAATGGAATGTAATGTAAGTCTAGTCCCTTCATTCCTTAAACGTTTGCAAGCGGGATACCGGGACGCGGTATTGCCGCTAGTCTCGAGGAAGCCCCTATTCCGCTCAACGCATTCTAGCTCTTCCTGCCAATGACCAGCAGCCGTCCCGGCCCTACGGTTTAGTTGAAAGTCGGAGTCTTCCGTATTCCGAGTAACGGCAAGTAACGTTAACCAACGGACACTTCCCGCCCAGATGGTATTTCCTTTCCCAGTGCTACTACCTTTCAACCAACGACATACACATACACAGAGACAAATTTGATAGTCAAATTTACCATTATTGGGGGTTAGGATGACTATTGCAGTATAGGGATTTTAAACCGACTATGATCATGGTCAAAACGATTATTAAAAATAGTTGATCCAACATTTGCCATAATGTCGGAATAGTCCTTGTTACCATGAGCATAGTCAAGAATGCCATGAACGTGGTGAATTCGACAATTTTCATGGTTATTGTAACCATTATGAGCGATAGTCATCCGACCATGGTTTAATTGTCGGTATAACGATAGAATTTTTCTCAGAGTATACTCGTGAGTTTTTCAGGAATCGCAAACGTAATTTGTGATCGACCCTCGGGCGCTTTCAACTTGTATCATAATTTTTGAATACATCTTGATTTGTCAATATAATTGCGCACGCTAATATAAGAAAACCTAAAGATCGGTCAAAGTACCGATAGTTGCTCAAAAGTGAAAATACCCAAATTATGCGTAAACATAGATAACCTAATATTGGGAATTGACGGAAGATATACATTAAAAATTACCGATTTTTTATCGTTACGTTTTACTGAAAATTGGGTATTTTTGTAATGTAGAAGGAGATGTTCGCTCATCACCATGAGACACCAAGAGTGGACAGTAATGTTTGCTAAAATAAAATATATGAAGAAAACGTGTTGAAAGTTCCGTCAGTGTACGGTAGGTTGAAAATTGAATAGAAGAATTGAAAATTGAGCGATATAGTGGTACTCGAACCAAGGACGTTACTTTTGCCTAACATCCCACTGCGGGGTAGGTCAAGGCACGGACGAATCCGCCACCTCAACAAGCAAAAGTAACGTATTGGATCGCGCTCATGTACCACTGATAGCTTGTGATAGTTTTAGCGGTAGTTTGTACACACTCCGTTTTGTTGAATACATGGGAGAGGAACCCTTTCCCTTTGGGTTTATTTTTGTACACAACGTCTGATTTTTACTCAATTTTCTTTTTCTCTTAGAGATATCGGAGAGCAAGACCGTAAAGTATTGTGATACTGGTCCCCACCAGTATGGGTTAATGGGCTTCCCCATTATGGGATTTACATAATTTAATTGTTATGACTGTATTCTCAGTCAGTACAGCTCCTTCCACATTGAATCGTTACTCCACGGCATTTTGACATATTTCGACAAAGATTTTTCAACAGGGCCTTTCTGAAAAACGTAAACAATGGCTTCTTCCGTAAATTTCTCGTTATTCAAAATCTTCCAATTCTATCGAATAGAAGGACTTTTGTTCTTCGAAATGGCTGTGGTAGATAATGAGGCAAGTTTCCAAGGTCGACAAATTCAAGGAAGAAGCTATTGTTACCGTTTGTCAGTTAGGCTCTAATGAAAAATCTTTGTCGATTTCAGTTGTCAGATGTCCAAAATTGTCAAAATCATGTGAACTATGGTGCATCTATATGTGGTTGACAGCGATACCGCCCCCTGCCCATTAAAGATCATTGCACGGAATTTATTAACCTCACTTTTTGACAGTTCATGGAGCTTCTTTACAAGGTGTTAGAATTTGAACCGCTCAAATTAAATTTTTCATTACTTTTTTCCGAATTCTGTACGATTAGATTCAGGAAATGATGTGAAAACAAGCACTGGTGCCTGTTTTCCGGCTATTTTACTTTAGTCGTAATAGATTTAGATCACCAAATCTCAAGCCACATTCCGTATCGAATGCTGAAGAGCTTCGGTTTAGTTTTTTTCGCGGTCCGTGTTACGATATTGAAAAATCTGATTTAATTTTTTTTTTATTCAATTTTTTTTTTATTATTCAATTTAATTTTGCATGGATAATTCTACGGGGGGCGACTTGACTCCCAAAGATATTTTTAGGGCTTGCTGTTACCAACCGTCTTCTGCTTCTCCCTGGGTTGTCTACTTTCGGCAGAAAGTGAAAGCCCTAGACTTTTTGAAATTTGACGCGTCGTTATCCGGGGAACGAATTTCATCAGGTCAACCGAAACAAACTGCGTGTTACTGCACCTACGTATAAAATTGCAAATGAAATTGCTAGTGACGTAGGTTATAATGCCGAGTACTACGTCTACGTCCTATCTCGAGATGTGGAGATAGATGGTGTGGTTTCTGAAGCGAGCCTGACGTGTGAAGACGTTATGGAAGGTGTGGGGCGACTTCCAAATTCTGGTTAGTCTAGTTTGGTTTCCGAAAGAGCAAAGAAACAAACGGTTACTTAGCGTTGCTTTCATCTGATATACAACTGGCTTTTGCACACAAGGAGCAATTGGCTTCAGTATTTATGGATATTAAGGGTGCATTTGATTCAGTTTCCATAGATTTACTAGCAGATAGTCTGCACAGTAGTGGTTTACCAGGAATTTTAAATAACTTTTTGTATAATTTACTGTAAGAAAAACAAAATACCTTAAATCTAGGTCAACTGACAACTTCCAAAATTAGCTACATGGGCTTACTCAAGGCTCATGTTTAAGTCCCTTGCTTTATAATTTTTATGTTAAAGATATTGATAACTGCTTGGAAAATAGATGCACGCTAAGACAACTTGCAGACGATGATCTTCTTTAGAGGTCCACGTGCGGAAATCTTGCAAAGACCATTGCAAAATTCCCTAGATAATCTGTCCATCTGGGCCAGAAATTTGGGGATCGAGTTTTCACCGCATAAAACCGAATTGGTAGTGTTTACTAGAAAGCGGTTCCCTGCCCAACTGCGTCTCAAGCTATTGGGAAGAGACATTACCCAATCTTTAATCTTGAAATACGTTGGATTCATGTTTGATTCAAAATGCACTTGGAGTACTCACATTGCGTAATTAAAACAGAAATGTCAACAAGGGATCAATTTTCTAAGATCAATTTCCGGGACATGGTGGGGTGCTCACCCGGAAGACCTCATTATACTCTATAAAACAACTATTCTTTCAGTTCTCGAATATGGCTCTTTTTGTTTCCTCTCGGCAAGAAACAGCCACCTCATCAAATTGGAACACATTCGATATCGTCGTGTACGTATTGCCCTTGGCTGTATGTATTCAACGCATAATATGAGCCTGTTTCGTTATGGCAGGAGTAAAACTCTTACAGCACCGCTTCTGGGAGCTCTCATCTAGAATACTGATCAAGTGTGGAATCAGTAACAATCTTGTGATTGAAAACTTCGAAGAAATGCTCGAATTGAGTACCCAGTATAGATTCTTACGAATCTATATTAACTATATGTCATCCGATATTAGTCTTCCATGCTATAACCCTCCAAGTGTACGCTTTCCTTACCACAGTTCCTCCATTGATTATTATCTCTCCATGAAACAGGCTAGTCTTGGAGTTCCAGATCAACTTCGACCGATTTTAATTCCCCATATTTTCATTAGAAAGTACCAACATGTCAGTTGCAATAGAAGAATTTTCACTGATGGGTCTCGCATTGATGGATCCACTGGTTTCGGTGTTTACAATGAATACTCATCTGCCTTCCGGAAACTTCAGGAACCTTGTTCCGTATATGTTGCTGAGCTGGCAGCAATCAATTTCGCATTGGGGATAATTTCCAACATGCCCATAGACCATTATTTCATCTTCTCAGATTGTTCTATTGAGGCCCTCCGGTCGATGAAAACAGTGAAGCACTCATCTTACTTCCTTTCAAAAATAAGGGAGCAGATGTGTGCGTTGGTCGAAAGATCATTTAGGATTACCTTTGTATGGATCCTCTCACATTGCTCAATTCCAGGCGATGAGAAGGCGGACTCTCTAGTAAAGGTGATGTCGCGATTTTTGAAAGAAGAATTTCACATGATGATTTTTTTCCCATTAGTACGTCAGAGTTCTCTTCAAAGTTGGCAAAACGATTAGACAAGTAATTCTTATGGGCGGTGGTTACATTCCATAATTCCTAATGTTTCGACGAGATCGTGGTTCAAAGATCTGATGTAAGTCGGGGTTCCATTCATGTGATGTCAAGACTTATGACCCATGTTTTGTTGGAACGAAAAGCAATCTAGCAATCAGGGTACTGGTCACTGATACGGTGGTTGAGAAGGTTCTCTTGTACTACATCGTACTCGGCTTTGAATATCAGCGTAAAATGATATTTCGCGAGTGTTTGTTTTGTGGGAAGAAAAAGGGGTCCTCGGAACAGATTTTGCAACATCGGGGGGGTGGAGGGGAGCGAACGGCGGCCGTGTGTTCTGGGGGGTGTATTTTTTTTTTTTTTTTTTTTTTATATAATTTATTATTTTTTTTTTTTTTTTTGGTGGGGGGGGAACGGTTGGTGGGTGGGTGTTTGGGGGGGGGGTGGGGGAGGCTTTTTGGCCATAACGAAAAACAGTTTGCTATATAGTCAAAACTGTATTTCTAATGTAAGATATATTATCACATTTTATGTTATTGTTATCAAATAGTTTAATCTCATTTTCACCATACAACCTCTACATTAACACATATTGTTAATGTATACCATATTATCATTGAAAGGTTTTTTAATGTCTGCACTCGGTCTGGATTATATACCAACTTTTTGGCATAGAGTACAGCAAAAATTTTGTTCGTGAAAATTGCCATTTTTTTATGGTAACCTAACTTAACCGCCTATTCAGCATATTGTTATTTGGCCTTTTACCATCTGACATATTGTAAAAACTTTATAGGAGATTGTTAGTTTATAGTTGTCAACTATAAGGGTAAATGTCGTAACAATAACGGAAACGGTCGTCAACAATAAGGGAAATGGTCCAGGAATGGTTTCTGATTATGCGGGCTGTGACCAGCGGAACTTCAGCGTCAAAAATCGGTTGAGAAATGAAAAAGTCATGATTTTGATTACGAAACAAACTGGGGAAAATTCAGGTGGCTTCTATTCCACTAAAAAGAAAATCCATGAATGCAATTTTGTATTTATTTTTTTTAGTTATTTTTTTTTGGGGATTTTTTGGGGGGAAGAGGTGGTTGGTGGTTTAAAATGAGTGGGGATTTGGGGGGGGCGGTTTGGTGGAATTATTCTTCTGTGGGGTGGGTGGGTGGGGCTTTGTGTGAAAACATGAAGAGAGTTTATTTTTATTCCATGTGATTGATCGAAAAAGGAATGTCGAAGCAACACACGGAATCGGCTGAAATCATACACGCGATTGAATCTTTCCATCCTTGCTTATGTCCAACCACTACTCGCTAGACGCACATCTCTACAGAATTAACCTCGTCGATAGCAATTTATGTAGGTGCAGAACCGAATGGGGTTACAGGAACCGAGGATTTGATTGATGTCGCAACCATGAGCAGCAAACAATACCTTGAATAAGTTACCTGCCTAGCCACTTCCAAACGATAGTGTGACCCATTAATTTCGAGCCAGTCACGAGTAACTGGCACCCCACTTTTACTTATATCGAAAAATAAAACATTGTTAATAACAATATTGAATATTACGCACACCTGAGCCTAACAAATAAACGAACTAATTAAAAAAAAATCTCAAATCGATCTTACCGAAAATAATCTAAGTCCGCGTAAACAAGCTCCCAGAACTGTCAAAACTGTAGTGATGACACTATCGTGCAATGATCTATTGATTTTTGAAAAGGACACTGAAATGAAAAAAAAAATGAACCAACTATTCCATCTTAGCATTCTTCTTTGCTTCAACTGGGGAATTCGGATAGTGTCATCTATTACCAGAATGTTGGTGGAATGAACTGCCTCATGGATGATTATCGGTTAGCGATCATGGATCATTGCTATGACATCATAGTCTTGACGGAGACATGGGTAGATTCTCGGACTGTTTCAAGTTATATTTTGGAGATGGTTACGAAGTATTCCGCTGCGATCGAAACATAAACAATAGCAGGAAATCGACCGGCGGTGGCGTTCTCGTTACAGCTAGTTCCAGGCTGAAAGCAAGTGCAGTTGAAGACGATTCTTGAATCTCCGCGGAACAAGTTTGGGTAGCAATTCAGCTTGGAGGCCGTCAACTATTCCTCTGTGCGGTGTACATTCCTCCGGATCGAACTCGAGACTTGGAAATAATTGATGCGTATTGCCGATCTGTCTTTGCCGCTTCGGATAGTGCTACCCTCAATGATGAAGTGATTGTTTTGGGAGACTTAAACCTAGCGGACATTGCAAGGATCCCAACTTACAGCGACTTCCTCCGTCCCGACCATGAGCGCTTTTCTTTTCACGCAGGGTCAATTCCGCTTCTGGACAGCTACAGTACCCCAACTTTATCCCAAGTTAATAACGAGGTGAATTAAAACAATCGTTCTCTAGATCTCTGCTTTGTGAGTGGCCGATATATCGCTCCTCGGCCTCCTTTAGTTAAAGATGTGCCTCACCACCCCTCTCTAATAGTTACCGTCGAGGATTTTGTTGCTCGAGACTTCGTTGAAACTTCTGTTATTGTGTCATATGATTTCCGTAGAGCTGATTATCGTAGTATTGGTGAAGTACTGTCTAATTTGGTTTGGCAGAGCATTCTTGATCCAACCGACGTTAATATCGCTGCTCAAACATTTCCCCACGTCTTGGCTTATGTCATTGACAGGCACGTCGCAAAAAGGATCGTTCAGACTGAATCACGGGTCCCTTGGATGACTAACGGTCTTCGTGCGCTAAGACGGACCAAAAGGGCGACTCTCAAAAGATTCACGAAATACCGCACACTGTCGCTTAAACGCCATTATAGCAGACTCAGCTACGAATACAAACGACTAAGTCATGTGCATTTTGAACGCCATCTTACTGGGGTTCAACGGCGACTTGAATCACACACGAGATCAGTTTGGAGCTATATTAATCAACAACGCAAGGCATTAGGCTTACCATCATCCATGGTCTTTAATAGCGAAACCGCTGGCACTCATCAGGAATTTTGCGATCTGTTCTCGGCAAAATTTGCTAGTATGTTTGAAGACGAGAGACTTCCCGTTCGTTCCATCAACGTTGCCGCCAGCAATGTTCCCTTGCTAATCAAACACTCGTTTGATCACAGCCTCGTTGATGTGGATTTTGAAACGATGCATTACTTCTTAAAACATCGTTTCAGCCCGGACCAGATGATGTTCTGTCCGTTTTTCTTAAACAGAATATAGCCTATCTTCTGGATCCACTTCATCAGATATTCCAGCTGTCCCTTTCTATCGGTATATTTTGTTTTTGCTGGATTTTTTGCATTTTCGCTGGAAAACGGCAGACATGTTTTCGGTATTTGAAAAAGGAAGCAAACGGGACGTGAATAACTACAGGGGAATCACATCGTTAAGCGCCGTATCGAAGCTATTTGAACTGGTCGTAAGGAACTCTCTTTTTGCACACTGTAAGCAGTTTTTGAGTGCCGATCAGCACGGGTCTTTCACTGGACATCCATCACTGAAGTATGATTGCTGAACCACGATATTGCGAACACTAAACTTGACCGGCTAAGAATTGGCGCTAATCTCTTAAGATGGTTTCGTTCATATCTTACAGGGCGTTAACTGACAGTTGCTTTAGGGACATTCGATCAAAAAGTTTCTGCGCCACGTCCGGGATACAGTGCAGCCATCTGGACCGTTGATATTTCTACTCTACTTCAACAACGTACATCTTGTTATCGGAGGACCACGACTGCCGTTTGTCGACGACCTGAAAATTTTTCTGCGAATTTGCTCAATAGCCAACTGCCGTTTCCTCCAAGAACAGATTGATGCCTTTGCTGATTGGTGTACTTTAAATCGATTGGTGGTCAACACGGCTAAGTGCGCAGTCATAACATTTTCACGGCAGAAACAACCAATTGTTTTCAACTACAATCTTCTCGGCCTAACAGCGAACGTATGCAGTGCGTTAAAGACCTAGGTGTTCAGCTGGATTCTATACTGACGTATTAGCAGCATATTTCATATGTTGTTGATAAAGATTCAAGAACTCTTGGTTTTGTTTTCAAGGTAGGGAAACATTTCAGCGACATCCACTGGCTAAAATCGCTCTATTGCGAATCGAATTTATTCAACGTTGTTTTCTTCGGTTCGCGCTTCGTAGACTACCTTGGAGCGACTCATTTCTTCTTCCTAGCTACGAAAGTCGCTGCCAATTAGTGAACCTGGAGCCTCTTCGAGTCCGTAGAGTCATTATGTAGAGCCTTAACTGTCGCAGATACTCTACAAGGAAGAACCGACTGCGACACAATCCTGCAACAAATCAACATCAATGTCCAACCAAGGAAAACGCGCAACAATTTAATGCTGAGGCTTCCTTTTCGCCGCACACTATGGGTTGAGTAGCGCTATCCACGGGTTGCAGAGAATCTACAATAGGGCCGGTTCATAAACCACGTAGACTCATTTTTGAAAATCTCAGACCCCCCTCCCCCCTCGTAGACTTTTCTCCATACAATTTTTTGAAATTTTGTATGGAGCGTAGACTTTGGTCAAACGCCCCCCTCCCCCCAAAAAAGTCTACGTGGTTTATGCATAGCCCCATATAGTGGCGAGAGTTTTCGACTTCTATCTAACGCATGAGTCATTGAAATGTTTGGAGAAATGTACCGCTTTGATTGCCTGGATATGAAAGTGTTGTTCCAATTTGCATCCACTTTCAAGCATTCCCAGGCTTTCATCTCCATTCTAAGTAAAGAAGCAGATAAACCACAAAGGGGTTCAGGTCTTACGATCTGATGAGACGATCCGAGTCTTGCTAGTTCATCGGCTCTCTCGTTTATATCAATTCCACAATGGAACCCAGTACAAATTGACTTGATTACGGTAAGACAACTTTTGGCGTGATTGAACACATTCCCAAACATGCTTGGAAGTGCATGTTGCTGACTTTAAAGCATTTAGAGCTGTATGACTGTCCTACATAATGCATATATTTGAATATCTATAGTTTCTGCGTAAGCATAACACAGAACATTCCAGAATTGCTTGAATTTTAGCTTGGAATACAATTGGCCACTTACCCATTGAAATTGACATGTCAATCCCAAGCCAGTTACACCTGATCCCACTTGATTGTTCATGTTTTAACCGTCCGTATAGAATACAATCGATTCTAGACGGAGGTTTGGACCACCTCTTTTCCACGAATCACATCCAGGATCAATAACTTGATATGAACAGCCACAGTTATATTTTTTCTCCATCCAATCATTGCTATATATATAGGTGCATATATTTGATTTGTTGAATGTTCTGTAAGTCGATGATAACTCAGCTAAAACACAATGTCTTCAAAAAATAATCCCAAATAAAAATCGAAAGAGACAAATTAATTTTTTTTTTTTGTCTTCTTTATTATACGTCGGCCTATTTTCCTCACATGGTGACAATCACCGACGCCAGGGAGACGACTCCACCACCTGGACCCTACCTAACGACTCATGAATATGAGCCGGGACCAACGGCTTTACTTCCCTTCCGAAGGAAGACGTGACCAGATTTTTTCGCCTCAGAAAAATCACCGACGTCGACTGGGATTGAACCCAGACCCACCGGGGTGCCAAGTAGCAGTCACGCTTACCACTACACCACCGACGCCGGCAGACAAATTAATTATCTACCTGAATTTCATTATTAAGTTGGATAGAGACAACGGCGTTTTTTTTTTTGCTTGGTCACACTAATCATATCTTCTTATCCGGATACCATAGTGAAGTGAAAAAATGCGAATATCGATAGAAACTATACAGTACTTACCAAACTCCCAGAGTAGCATAGGTAACCACCTGTATTATTGTGTATGGTTCAGCACTGCTGCAGCACGTTCCGTCGTTGTAATTCATATAGTCGTTGCAGTACATATTGAGCAAAATCTGTATGTCGTGTTTTAGCGCCAGTATTCCGAGCTTACTACCGTCAACGAACTCACTCAGAAGACCAGATGCAATCATCTTCGAAGAAGACCAAATCTTCGCATCCGAATAGCTCAAAATATCGTAAACTACCTGGTTTATGCGATCGATATCATCATTTTGGACATTCTTCCATTCGTCATTAATACGGTCTTGATCGATGGGATCCTGCAGCTTCCAAATCACTTTGGATTTTTTTGCAACCAAACTGTCTATAGGTTTTACCATTCTTGTCAAGTTCTTCTCGAAAGCTTTCTGCACTTCTTTAGTCACATTTCCGTTATGAAAGGTTGGATAGGTGCAACTGGTCACAATCAAACTGGGTGGGTCTTCTTCGTGTTGCCATCTGATGAATTCGTCGATCATAGTTTTTGAGACCTCGTTAGCGTAGATATAATTTATCTGTAATCGTAACTTGTAATCCACAAACTGCAAGTTTTCTGTTTTACCAAGCGTCGACTGTATCGAGGCATTGTCTGCATCACGAGGTTTTAAGTGATTTATCATCTCCAAATACAATGTTCTTATGCGAACATCACCAATAAAAACAAAATGATTCTGGTTGCCCCAAAAAGCCAAATACCGGAAACATTTCCTTGAATCACTACAATAAACAAAAAGATAATATTGTAGCTCCAACAAACTATTATGCACATTTCGATTATCCATATTCATATTTTTTTCTCGGCTTACGTTTCTGTGTATTTATGCAACATACACCCGAAAGGTTGCCACTCTTTATCGCCTTTGAATCTTCCATCGCTCAGAAGCCACTTACAAGAATCGCTACCTACAAGTAAGTTGTATCATATTATTGATATATAGTTTAAATAACGACCATTTTCTTCAGACATCAACTTACCATATCGCAGATGTAATAAACCGTGATATATTGTAAATCCAACTACCAGAAAGAACGCTAGCTTCTTGGCATTGACGGCATTTAAATTCTGGATAAATTGTTCCGCCTTAGATATTTTTACTTCACCTCCCATTGCAAAAGGCTTAATAATGGATTCGACGATTATTTCCGATCAAACCTGACATGAAGAAACAAAGCATCTAATCATTTTTTTTTTCAAAACTAAATCCAGAAATCAAAAGTAGACAATTATTGCCGAATCAAAACAAATATTTCTGTTTGACGTTGTCTATGATCAAAGAATTATATACAGGTGCAGAAGAGGCAGCATTTGTTGGTAGAGCTATATAGATCATTGCACGATGACGTCGTCGTTCAGTTTTAACATTTCAGGTCGGTATCGTGTTCGAAAGAAATTTCTTTTTCTATCCCAAACACACGCCCGTTTCATTTTACTAAATTTTTTATTACAATAATTACAATAATTACAATTATTACAATAATTATTGTATACTATCTCTTTTTCTCTCACGGATATGTTACTCAATTTTCGTTAAAAAGTGGATCTACTAAATTTATGAGTAGATGCACTTTTTACGAAAATTTTGTAACATTTTCGTGAGAAAAAAAATTGTATACAATTGTACTCAAAAATTGAATATAATGAAACGGGAGTGCATGTTAAATTCCGTTCACTGGAACAGGCCAGTGTCGACTTAAGGCCAGTATCGACCTAAAAAGTAAAGAGGTTACGGAATTTTGTTCAATTTTACCAAGCGGAATTTTGACAATTGATCTGCATGGAACGAAATGTCACCGAGCGGAATATTTTTCCGAAAGTAAAAATAACAGCTCCCATTAGTCTGCGTGGAAATCTTACAAATTCCAATTCTATGTTTCGTTCTTTTCAGGTGGATACTTGCTGCAGAAATTTCTTTTCGATTCTTTACTTTTCCGTTTCAGTAAACGGAATTTAACATGGGTTTGGGATGGAAAAAGAAATTTCTTTCGAATACGATACCGACCTTTAAAAAGTAGAGGTTACGGAATTTTGTTCAATATTACCAACAATCAATGTGAAACTAGCGATTTGAAATTGGTTCACTGTTGTAGAAACCCTAGGTTCGAAGTATACCTTGCAGTCTGCACCTTGCAATAATTCTTGCGCTTTTGCGCGTAGCTTGGTTGTTGTTTTGATTCACTGTTATTTTGACACAACATTTGAGAACGTGCACGGTAATTCTGAGGTAGTCATTTTTGACTACATTCTATGCATTTTAATGAACATCCTCCATACGTCAAAAAATGCCTACTTTTTAATCGCAAAAAATGAATAAGTTTTAGTCCTTTTTAATGCCATTGTGATAGAAAAAATGCATAAAAACAATGCAATTAACAAAGTGAAAACAAGTGAATTTGTGCTAGTTGACTGGCTTTGCCTCAAAGAATAGTGAAAATAAAAAAATGAACTCTTGCTGGCAAAACTTGAACCCAGTACCATCGGCAAGTAATCTTGAAAAGGTTACACACTTAAATTCGATTTTGCTGTTCGGTAAAAAAATTGACGAAACACTTCGGACATAACATCTTACCGATTTTTCGGTAAACATAAAAAATGTTACCGTAATTTTGTAACACTTTACCGAACGATCTGTAATGTTGAATTTTATTTACCGTATACGGTAGAAAAAAATACAATCCATACGGTAAAAACAAACAATCACTGAATACGGTAAGAACTTTACCGAACAAAACGTAAAACGAACTCTGAATCACCGAAGCCCGGTAAAGTATTATTAACTGTCAAACTGTCAGCCATTTTCTATGAAGCCTCGTGGTTCCAGTGATCGGTTGTCCAGAAGGTGGTTTGGATAATGATTAAATTTAATTATTCCATGTATGTAAGTAGAAAATAAACCAGCGTTAATTGGAGCTATCATCCGGCTAGCTATAAATATTTCAAATGTGCTGATTACACGCTAAACAATAAATAGGTTGGGTGTAAAAAGGGATTATTATTCTAAATGATACACATGCAAATTATATTTGCTGCATTGTATCCATCTACAGGTAGAACCTGGGGGTGCGACACATCTAAATCCAGATTCAAGATGATCGAAAAATCCCACGCTAGCGAATCAATCTTTGAAAAATCTTGTTTCAGCTTGTGAATCTTAATCCATCAACTTGCATCGTGCTGCATCTTTTTGCAGTAAATCTTTAAAATCTTCATCAAAATCTTTGAAATCTTCTTTCTATCTACTAAGCGTGCGCACATCGCACAAAAGCAAAACAAAAAAATCCCTGCATTTGAGATAGAGTCGCACCCCCTGGGTAGAACACAATTCACTGAAGAGAGACTGTGGGTTTGGGTGGGAAAGGGGGGGGAAAAAAAAAAAAAATTGTTTTGTTAATATAAAAAATTTTTGGGGTTAAAAAAAAAAAAAGGAATTTACCGAACTGTACGGTAGTTTTTGACAGTTCGTCAAAAAATTTGAGTACCGAACGTTCGGTAATTGATTTAATTACCGAACAGATTACCAAACGTTCAGCTGTTGAAAGTTCGGTAAAAAATTACCGAATACTGTAAAATTTTCTAAGTGTGTATTGTTGTATTTTAATAAAAATAAAGATTCTAAAGGTATTTAGTGTCCTATCGCCGGCTGCGGTGCTCAAATTGATGGTTATGTGCAGGAGCTCAAACTTCACGTCTCAAATTAGCACAAACTTAATACCAGTTTGAGGAACGTGGTGCCACTTCGCTGACCATATTGTATGTATATTGCTATACTGTATGAAATGTAGTTTTTAAGTGTTAAATAAACTCATATCTGTATAGAGCCATTTTATAAGCCTAGCTCAGTGCCAACAATTCACAAGGGCGAATCTGCCGTAAACAATTACTATAACTGAAAGAAATGACAACTTTCTCCTACAAATCAACAATCTCAACTGCAAGAAGCTTCTAGAAACATTTTCGTACCTTATGGTGTATTTGAAACATTGGCGCTGAGTTTCTTACCTCATCTTCATTTCATAAAGGGACTAGTTTCTATACACAGTCACGTCCTAAAAATGCATAGTTTTTAATCTTTTTCACATGCTGCAAAATGCCTAAAATTTATTCACTTTTTGACGTATAACCTCTTTAGAGCATCATTAACGGTGCGGTATAGAAGCCCGTTTAGCAGCGCTCTATCATCACTCACTACCGTACCGGTCGCTGCTAAACGCGCTATCAAACTAGCAGCGAGGCTTTCGGGAAGAGTCGGGTGCTCAAATTTAGCAGCCCGATAGCAGCGCGTGAAGTAAAGTCACACAGAGAGGAATTTGATAGTCAATTTTACCATTATTGGGGGTTATGATGACTATTGTAGTGTAGTGATTTTGAACCGACTTTTCGACTTTCACTTGAAGGCGACGATGTTGATGACGTTCAAGAACCAATGTTGTCAAAATGTTTACTTCTAGTCTGAAAAAAATTCTATCGTTATACCGACAATCAGGATGACTATCGCATATAATGGTTACAATAACCAAGAAAATGGTCGAATTCACCACGTTCATGGTATTCTTTACTATGATCATGGTAACAAGGACTATTACGACATTATGGCAAATGTTGGATCAACTATTTTTAATGGTCTTTTTGAACATGATCATAGTCGGTTCAAAGTCACTATACTGCAATAGTCATCCTAACCCCCAATAATGGTAACTTATAACCCTAACTTGACTACCAAATTTGTCTCTGTGTACCGTTCTACCCGTACGGAATAGGGTAACTAAATTGATCACCGCTATAGCAACGACCGATGTGGAGAAGGGTGGCTAAACTAAAATGGGAGCGCTGCAGCGCTTCTGAAATAGCAGCGCTACTGTTGCCCACCGTTAATGATGCTCTTAGGCATTTTTGCATAAAACATTTTTAGGCATTTTATGCATAATTCCAGTCTTCAAGCAAAGTGGCTACTTTGAAGTTATAATTGCATACTTCAGATTTACCGTGTGTTGGTGTGAGCTACGTTGTTAGGGGCGAATCATTGGGGTGGGGAGGGGGGGGGGGAGAGATATGGTAGTAAGAGCATCATTAACGGTGAGCAACAGTTGCGCTGCTATTTCAGAAGCGCTGCAGCGCTCTTATTTTAGTTTAGCCACCCTTCTCCACATCGGTCGTTGCTATAGCGGTGATCAATTTAGTTACCCTATTCCGTACCGGTAGAAAGGTACACAGAGACAAATTTGATAGTCAAGTTTACCATTATTGGGGGTTAGGATGACTATTGCAGTAAATTGAATTTGAACCGACTATGATCATGTTCAAAACGACCATTAAAAATAGTTGATCCAACATTTGCCATAATGTTGTAATAGTCCTTGTTACCATGATCATAGTCAAGAATTCCATGAACGTGGTGAATTCGACCATTTTCATGGTTATTGTAACCATTACATGCGATAGTCATCCTGACCGTGATATAATTGTCGGTATAACGATAGAATTTTTTTTCAGAGTAGAAGTAAACATTTTGACAACATTGGTTCTTGAACGTCATCAACATCGTCGCCTTCAAGTGAAAGTCGAAAAGAAGAAATGGAGAAGTTTTCTGTGTTATTCTCGGATTCCAGTGACGATGAACTTGAATTGGTTAGCTAGATGCTGGTCCAGACTCACGCAATGCTACCTGAAACGGAATGCATTCGTGAAAACGAGGGAAGAGGCACGAGACGACCTAATATTGACAGGTTGGCGCTAGAAGGAGCGCAACGTCGGGTAGACGATTATTTTTCGGATTATCAATTAAAATAAAATACATTGAGGACCAATTTCGCAGACGTTTCCGGATGAGTCGAAACTTGTTCCTGCGCATCGTGAGGGACGTACAGGCTGCAAATGCCTACTTCGTGTAACGAGCTGATGCTACCGGTAAGCTAGGGCTAACGACATTCCAAAAGTGCTCTACGGCGATTCGTCAGTTAGCCTACGGGTCCTCCGCAGACGCGATCGACGGATACGGTCGAATGTCAGAGTCAACGGCGTGAATCTGCATGTTGAAGTTCTGCCACACCATTGTTAAGGTATTTGCAGCACACTACTTGCGATCCCCAAACCACGACGACGTAGAACGGCTGTTGGATGAAGGCAAGAGACGAGCATTCCCAGGAATGTTGGGTTCGTTGGACTGCTGCCACTGGCAATGGAAAAACTGCCCCACTGCTTGGGCTGGCCAGTACAAGGGGAAGGACAAAAAGCCCACTATTGTATTGGAAGTAGTGGCGTCGTATAACCTATGGATATGGCACGCCTTCTTTGGCATGTCAGGGTCCTCAAACGACATCAATGTGTTGGAGCGTTCACCGTTATTTTCAGACCTCTGCAGTGGCAAAACTCCTGTAGTAGAGTTTGAAATTAATGGGCGTACCTACACTATGGGGTATTACCTAGCGGACAGGATTCATCCTCCCCTTGCAACACTTGTCCAAACGATTCCTTCGCCGGTTGGACAAAAAGGGAAGGTGCTTTTTCTTGCATAATTATTCGATTTTTTTTTTCAAAATTAATATTTAAGGTACACCGAGGCAAGTTAATACGGTGGGGCAAATTGAAATGGGTAGGTAAGCACTGTACACCATCGCAAAATACAAATTTGAACACATATTCATGTATAACTCAGTTCTGCTTACAGATAGCATACCCATTTCAACATGCGCCACCATTTCGACTTGCCCCGGTGTATCTTACCTCTCTTTCCGTTTACGAACCAGTCGGATAAGTTCGTACAAATCAAATTTTTGCATTCTCATTATCGTACAAAACCTTATGGCTCAATTCGCATTGATGCATTTCCGAATAATTCAAAAGCAGTTTTCTCCGACGCATCATTTTAGAAGGCAAAAAGATCTCGTCCGTTTATTCCTGTTGCTATTTTTCACAAACCCACGCGAACATTTTGCGATCTGAAATGATGTTTCTGAGAAAAAAATTGATTTTTTCGGAAATTCTTTAATACGATTTGAGTCTTAACAAGAAGATAGAATTCGTACGGAAACGGTAATGTAATTCTGCGATTCGTTTGAAAACGGGAATAGAGCTGATTTTCTAATTTTCTAAATATCAATAATTCTAAGAAAATCCCAAAATCAGTTAAATAAATATAATTAGACTGTTTTTACGTTCTCCGCAGCATTTTGCAATTCAACAAGGAGCAGCCCGGAAAGATGTCGAACGTGCTTTAGGAATGGCACGTTTCGCCATTCTAAAAAAATCCAGCTAGACTCTGGTAAAAAGATGATCTGGCCACTATCATGCGTTCGTGCATTATTCTGCACAACATGATTGTAGAAGATGAGAGAGATGGTCCGGCCGACGTTGAAAAAGACTATGTATCAGTGCAAATGGGTCCAAAATGTACCGACTTCACGGCTTTTCTTGAACGGTACGAGCAAGTACACAAGACAGCTGCTCATTACCGATTGCAAGCAGATTTTATTGAGCATCTGTGGAACATAAAGGGAGAAGAGGAGTAAAACCACACACCCATCTCCCCTCCACTTTACTTTATTTATCTCTCTCTCTCTCTCTCTCTCTCTCTCTCTCTCTCTCTCTCTCTCTCTCTCTCTCTCTCTCTCTCTCTCTCTCTCTCACTCTCTCACACACACACACACACACACACTTAGAAAAACTCCGCTTTTCTTGGGTCAAAATTGCAAAATTCCATCACTCAGGGATCCGCAACATAAATGTCCACCTACGGCACCAAGTTTCAGGCTAGAATTTGCTCGAAAACACCATCAAACTATTATTTTTCACCGATAGCGCTCCGACATCAAGATATTTACAGCCATTTTTATTTTTCACGTCGCACGAAATAAAACGCACGATAAAAAAACACAACAAACGGGTGGACGGTGATTACTCTGAGAAAAATTTCATCGTTGTACCGACAATTAAATCATGGTCAGGATGACTATCGCATATAATGGTTACAATAACCATGAAAATGCTCGAATTCATCACGTTCATGGCATTTCTGACTATGATCATGATAACAAGGACTATTCCGACATTATGGCAAATGTTGGATCAACTATTTTTAATGGTCGTTTTGACCATGATCATAGTCGGTTCAAAATCACTTTACTGCAATAGTCATCATAACCCCCAATAATGGTAAAATTGACTATCAAATTCCTCTCTGTGTGACTTTACCAAATACCAACCGCTTCACGCGCTGCTATCGGGCTGCTAAATTTGAGCACCCGACTCTTCCCGAAAGCCTCGCTGTTTGGTAGCGCGTTTAGCAGCGACCGGTACGGTGGTGAGTGATGATATAGCGCTGCTAAACGGGCTTCTATACCCCACCGTTAATGATGCTCTGGAGATAAAGCCGGTTGGTATTCGGTAATTTTTTACCGAACTTTCAACAGCTGAACGTTCAGTTATCCAAATTATCGGATTTCGGTAAAATTTGACAAGTTTCGGTAATTTTTTTACCGGAATACTGTAAAATGTCACCGAAATCCGGTAAATCGGATTACCAAACGTTCAGCTGTTGAAAGTTTGGTAAAAAAATACCGAATCCTGTAAAATTTTCTGAGTGTGTACTCAGTATCTAATTTTATTTGTTATTTTATTTTAATGAGATCGTTTATTGATTCCGACAACTGGCCAGTTGAAACGGAAGTGTAGAAAAACTTTAAATTTGTAATTCTGTGAACTGAATTTCAATCTTTTCATGGATTTAATTCGGCATTTCGACTTAAAATTTTTGTTGATTACAACATATAGTAGTCTCATCTTGAAAACTTTTATAGTTTCAAAAAGCGATCGTAAAAAAATAGTGCTCAGTGGATGTAGAATATTAGGAATTAAAAAAAAAACACAGCGTAATCGCAGATTAGCATCACGAAGACAAAAGTAACGGCAAATGGTAAGTATTTTCATTATACCTTTGATGTATATTTTGTATATATGAGCTTCTATACATACAGTTTCAGAAAAAAAAGACTTCTCCAATCAAACCAGCTATTGCCAAAGCTTTACAACAAAGAAGACCCAAAAAGTCAGAAGATGGAAGCGGTTGCTGCTAGCACCGAATGTGCAGTCAGCCCTAGTGTCACGGATACTCTGGAGCAACCGGTTCACGTTTTACGGTAGTACAACAAGAAGCAACGTACTGAACATCTGATAAATATTGAGAACGAGGAGTAGATTTACAGTGGCAATATCAAATCACTACCTGTATGAATTAGACGGAAACTCCAGCGTATGATTCAAGTGGAGAGACGAGTGTAGGTAGAAATTGACCATGGAACAGTTTAAATTTGACTTATACCATGCTCCTGTTACAGACCAATAAGACTACTTTTCAAAACGGCACTGCCTAGTTTAAATTCGCTTTCTTCAAACGCCTGTTCAAGTCCTGCAATTACAACTGGTTTGAATTTCACTGGAAGCAGATTACTCACCATGAGTTTTTGGTATGCTGCCCTGCTGTGAACTGGATCCATTCAAAACTCTGAACATTAACCCCGATCCGGCAAACCAAAATGAGCTCCAACTTCAAGTCACTACCACTAACAACAACCAAAAATTGCTCGAAACTATCATGCTGCGTGGATCTTTGTCATCTTCGAAAGTGACATCCGGGTTTCGGGTACGACGGCCAACATCAATGATAATTTATAATGCTTCATTGAGGCTTAAGAGACAGTTTGGTTAATAAAGTGTGCCAACAGACAACGTTAGGATTCATTCACAGCAGATTTTCTAGAATTGTTAATGTTTAAAAGTAGGTACGTCTCCTTAATCGGACTTTTTTTTTGCAGAAGGGTTTTTTGGTAAACGGACAGAAGATGGTACAGTATTGAGCTTACCTACGCAACCTCTTAAGTTGATGTAAAGTTACTTTATAATGCCATCCACAGTGTGTTTTATTATCTAAATTCTTTTAAGAGTATGATTAGTATCATTCAACCACTACTAGGATGTATTACTACCACAGCTTTGATTAACTGCTATGCCGTCTTGATCAAGCTTATCAGCTACAGCAAACGATAGACACTTCAGAGAGAAATTTCAAAATATTTTTCGGAAGATTATACAACGTCATGGATTCGGCGGATGGATGAAGCGCTTTCTGAATATAATTTCCACCGAAGATGGATTTAGAAAATTAATTTATGAAATTACAAGAGGAGAAGGATTGCCCTATGTGATGCCCTCTGATCCTTCCGCCTCATGAAAACTGTTCTTTAATATAGCAGTATAATTTGCTTATGCTTTGTTTAGACTACGGGGTTGTAACATGATACAAGGATGTTATGAAAAGCACCAACAAGAAAAACTTCATGACGATAGACTTGTATTATGTTACAAATATTCGGTCTAAACAAAGTAAAAGGCAAATATTGAAAAGTTTGGCTTCAGAAATCGGTCAAGACTTCAAGCAAAAAAGTATACTTTCGCTGAAAAATTCCAAACTTTCGGACGACTTCCAACAGACAGACTGACCTTAACTTAGAATCAAACGACGTCTTTCTTTTTTTCATTGTTGTAAACCGAAAACAGTTTTAGCTATCTTAACGGAATGCAATCGTTTGTAAATAAATCGAGCTGTGCGATTGTGTTTTCGAGAGAAATTTTTTAAACTAGAATTCACCATCGGTAATCTAACGTTCAATTCTATAATACCAAAACGCTCTTGGTACTTTTAAGAGCACAAAAAAGCAAAGGCTGCATCAATAGCTACTTTTTGTAGCTTTATTTGGATCATATCTTGGAATTGGAATCGGTTCAATTGGTTAATAATCGGATTGTCGAGCTGGAGGGTAGCGGCGGAAGTTTGTGTCGAGTGTTAAATGGCTACGAAGTGATGGATGAATATTCGTTGATCATGCTGCAGGTAATGGATGTAGGAAAGATTCCATGTCTAGCATGAGGAACGTTGTGCCGGCAATTTCTGAATCTCAGACCACCATCCACATAAACGAAATGGATGCCTAAGACGAGGAGAACGACCTATTGGATACATCGCAAAAAAGCAGTTTCGAGAACAGCAAGTCATTAGTATAATCGTAGAACCTTCCGTTACAATCAGGATGTTTTGTTGGACCAATAAATACAGCATAATCCTTATTATTGCTGAGCTCATGGACTAACGTGTGAGATGAGACGACTTACTAACGACGTTACTCTCCATTTAATTTGTACCGAGAACCACGTAACCCGTGACCATTTTCATCTGTAGATGCCAAATCTCAACTCATAAACCGCGCAGAATATGCCTGACAGTATTATGAAGAAAATATGAATTAACACACGTCTGTTAATTCGATTGTATAACGTTTTGTCGGAAAGCATTCCACCGTATTCATTTTCACGCTTGGATATTTCGCGGACTAATATTTGGCGGTGTGAACCATCATGCGGGCTACCTATAATATTCGTGGAAAATATTTGTCACCTCGGGTTAGGAGACTCCGGTTTCGCTAACACTGGCCCGTTCCTTGAAGTAAAGTCATTTCCCTAATTCTTGTAACCCTGATATTGTTGATGCTTTGGAAATCGATTATTTTTTGACTGTTTATGAACCACCTCAAGCATTTAAACCTTTTTGAATCCGTACAATCGCCTGGTTGATAGTATTACTAACAGGTGCCATGAAAGGTATTGTTAAACACCAAACGCATCCACCATGTTCCGGAACCGATTTGAGATTTTAATCTGACGATAAGAAGCTCGGAAGAGGGCTATTATACGGGAAGCCTGTCGCTGGCTCAAACGAACAGCAAAACAGATCAGATTTTTTACCGCCGGGAACGTCTGATTACTCGTTGGAAAAAAAAGTTGGAAATTATTTTAGATACAATTGTTTTATTAGAAGATGACGTCTCGGATGAAGTAGTTACCATATTTGACTTTGAGATAGACTCCTTTTTTTCTAAAGCATTGTTGCCTGCCATTCGACAAAAAAATAGATCAAGGCAAAAAAGTGATCCGAAACATGCATCATTTGGATCAGTCTTCTTGGAAGATGCAAAAATTTGAATCAGAATGTAGTATAAAAGTCAATATAGAACTCCGTGGTGGAGGGATTTAGATCACTTCAGATTTAAATATTCAGATCTATACCAGTTCTCCATCAGGATTGGAGGTGCCCTAATTGTTCCATTCTGTCAGGAGAGAATTGATTTATTCCATGTGGGAAAAATTCGTGCCGACAATAAACATGGCAGGATGACTAGTCGGGATCTATATGGTTTCAATAACCATGAAAATGGTCGAATTCACCACGTTCATGGCATTTTTGACCATGATCATGGTAACAAGGACTATTCCGACATTATGGAAAATGTTGCATCAACTATTTTTAATGGTAGTTTTGACCATGATCATAGTCGGTTCAAAATCACTATACTGCAATAGTCATCCTAACCCCCAATAATGGTAAAAATGACTATCAAATTCCTCTCTGTGTGAGCAATAGTGCACCAGAAGAGCCTACACAGAGACAAATTTGATAGTCAATTTTATCATCATTGGGGGTAATGCCTTGTTCAGACTACAGACTTGTAACATAATACAAGGGTGTTTTGAAAATTATCAACAAGGAAAATGTCATCAAGATAGCCTTGTATTATGTTAGAACGCTGTAGTATGAACAAGGTATAACACCCCGTTCGCACTACAACCTATATTACTTGATATAGAGTATCTTGATATCAGCAACTATACATCTAGTTTTCACTGGAAATAACAAGCATGGCATTTGATATCAAGATACTCTATATCACGTAATATAGGTTGTAGTGCGAACGGGGTGTAAGGGTGACTATGGCAGTATAGTGATTTTCAAGCGGCTATGATCGTAGTCAAAACGACCATTAAAAATAGTTGATTTAACGTTTACCATAATGTCGGTGTAGTCTTTGTTACCATTATCATAGTCAAGAATGCCATGAACGTGGTAAATTCGTCAATTTTCATGGTTATTGTAACCATTATATGCAATAGTCATGTTGACCATGATTTAATTGTCGGTATAACTGTTGGTATAACGATAGAATTTTTCTCAGAGTAGAGCGCTCCGTTCGTAATTTTGTTTGTGCCTTTTCCGGAGGCCTTTACTGTTATTCATTTCGACAGCTGCCACTCTGTGCTGAGTTCGACCCTGATGGTTCGTTGACTTTGTTGTATGTCAAGTGCGAATGTCAACAAAGCGAGCGCTGATCGCGGAAAAGCGGAAAACTGAAAGCGCCTCTTTGGTCAAATCCTGAGCAGCCTCTGGTGGGAGGACATCGTGTGTTCAAAATTTACGTTCATTGAGGAAAATAATATGTTCTGCTGAGAAATTTCACCATCGTGTCGTATCAGTTTCGAATGTAATTTTAGTTAAATTTTTCAGTGAAATTTCAATAGTCTGGTTAATTGGGTGGTTTTGCAAGAAAATCTAAATTTTCTGTTAATTTTAGTATTTGTTTACTTCTGAAGCCAGGTTGTATTCAGTTTTCAAATTTGACAGTTCGACAGTGTTCGACATTTGAAATCTTTTGCTTCTCGCTCCCTTGCCAGCAGCAGCAGCACCAACATAGCAGAAGCTTTTTGAGCAGAATATCTGCGAACCCGTCTCGAGAGTGAAAAAGTTCTCCATGTTTGATTTGAGATTCAAAATTGAGGTGTGTTTAAGTGTGAAAAATCGCATATAAAAAGCGTTTTATGCGTGTAAAATGGGGTTTGAAAGCGTAGAAGATATGTAGTGCTAAGTGGGTGCTAGTTTGTGGGATGATTAAAAGTATTGAAGCTTGTATTTTGTGTATAAAATTTGCCCATTAATTAGGGCTCTGCCCCGTACGGTGACCACCCACTGAAAGATTAGAAAGGATATTAATTAGTGTTGTGTTTTAAATTGATATTGTTGATCTTTGAGCTTGATCAACACGAATGAAATATTAAGAAATATTCCAAGATGGATGTGGATTCGCCAAATTCTCTGAAACGATGTTCCAGCGCTCCGCAAATCAACAATCTGCTGCCATCGTCGGCCGTTGGAATAAATCACCCTATAGTGCCAATGGACGAAGGACAATCACAACAAGACAGTACCGCTGTGGGTTCAACACAACAGTCGTCCTCGCTGCGACAGATCCATTCTAACAGCAGTAACAACAACAACAACAACGGCAGCAGCAACAACATCAACAATAACAATACTTTGTTCCTACAACACCAACATCAATCTCCCAATCATCTCCAATCGCTGTCATCTTCCAGTGCTTCCAATCTACATACTACCGGTTCATCCATTCACAGGTATGTGCTAAATTCCGGCCTTTTGTTTCATTTTTGTTTATTTGGATTCTTTTCCAGGGATCCTCCTCCAACTTCCTTTTCTAACATATTTACGCGTACGCGTCGATTTTCGGCCAGTTTTAGCCCGTTGGCCGTGATGTCCAATGGCAGTTCTAGTCCCAGTCGATCTGGCAGTTGTACTCCGGGACCGCGATTAACGCCGCGAATATCGCAACTGCGCCAGGAAGAGTGTGCAGATTTGAGCAACAGCCGTGAGGTGAACCACGAACGGGAAATCCACTCTGCGATGCAAATGTCCCAGAGCTACGAAGATCTTACACTGGTCACCGAGAATTGGTCCTTTTCGTCAGCTGCCAAGAACAACGATGACCTGATTAATCCGTTGCAGGTTGCGCTTCCCTCGATCGGAACAAGCTACTGCTCTAGTCCTTCGCCAACCAGGTACATAATTGAAACAAGCCTGTTTGTTAATGGTACCCTTTTATATGCTATCTATCTTCTAGTCGTGGTGGTATTGGTTTACAATACCCCACCACTTCGCCGTCACCTACGCGGAAGTTTGTTACCCGACGGTCGATGTCTCCGTGTCCAATTAGACCTAGTCCGCTCAGCTCGTCGGTGAAAAGGAAATTCGATCTGGATGATAACTATGGAAACTGTTGTTCTCCACCGCCGTTGAAGAAGATATTCACCTCTGAAAGGTTTGTGATTACATATAACGATTGATACCTAATGCCACTACCACTAGTTTGGGAACATCCATTATCACGCTCTTAAAGGGGAATACTTTGACGATTCTTACATTTTTTTAAACATCCATACAAATTACGTTATCTTTTTTTCTTGGAAGAATTCGTCATCTAGACTTACGTTGACGATTAATCGATGTCAAAATTCTTAGTTTTAGCTTATTCTCCCAGATGGAAATCTGTGGTAGTGTAGGAGATTTTTCGAAATAGAGAAAAAACAACTTTTTTTTTAAATGACGCTCGTATGGAGTCACGTCTGCTACGTAAAAATTCCATTCCGAGCAATTGGCACCGAATCCTGTTTGACAGCATATTGGCTGCATTGTTCCAAGAGAGTAATCTGAGAGCTAATCTTGCAAATTTAGCCTGAATAGCTTCAATTTTGTTAATCCATATATTGGTGTAAGGGCTCCAAACTACGTTTGTAATTTCGAGGGTTGAACGAACAAGCGAATAATATAGCCATTGTTAACTGTGAGGGTCCGTGAATTCTTTAGTTGTCCGCATGATGAAACCAAGATTGCGATTTGCTTTCGCTGTTATGGTGGAATAATGATCTCGAAAAGTCACATAACTCCGCGATCTTTCACAGCATTTACACGCTCTAGGGTATTACAGATTCGATAGTTCCATATAACAGGTGAGGTTTTTCGGTTGAACGAAAGCATTTTTGGGAAATTACGGCCCATACGGCTACGGTAACAAAGCATTTTTGGGAAATTATGGTCATGTGATTCCTGAGGCACCAGTCTTCGAAAAGATTAATCATCCGCTGCATTTGCCAACAATTCTCGATATTCCAAATAATGATGTGAATCTTAAGGTCATCAGCATACACCAAACGATCTCCAGATTTGCATATGTCGATCAAAAATATCAAGAACAATAGTGGGTCAAGGTTACTTCCTTGGGGAACCCCTGAGCAGTATGTAAAATAAATGGATTGTACTGTGCCAAGTTTAACAGACAGCCCTCGTTTCGCTAGATATGATTCAAGCCAGCGCTTAAAGAATGATGGAGCACTCAAACGTTCCAACTTCGCTTCATCAAGTATACTATGGTCAACATGGTCAAAAGCTGCCTTTTAGTCAGATTAGACTGTGTCAACTTAATTGCCGTTTTCGATGTTTTTCAGACAGTGTGACGTGAACTGTACGAGGTTTGTTTCAATAGATCTTCCAGAGAAGAAGCTCAGGAGAAATGTATGACTTGGTAGCAAAAACGGAACATCTCCAACCAGAATCTCAAGTAATTTGGATCCTGCGCAGGGGAAGTGATACCTCGGTATCACTTAGTCACATTTCGTTTATCACCTTTTTTATGCACAGGGAACATGAAGTATTCCTTCCACTGTGTTGCGAACGTAGATTCGGCTAACAATCGTTTACAGATAATAGTGAGTGGAGCACAAAATGGTACTGCGCATTTCATCAGTACTATTGAAGGTATAGCATCGGGTCCAACTGCAGTCGAAGGCTTCATTTTTTTCAATTTCCATTAAGACTTTATGTTGAGAAAATCTGAAGTTGCCATTGTCAAAACACATCCCGTGGGACGTCTGCCATAGAATTAGCAATTAGACGAGTCGGAACAGGATCCAGTCGGAAGATATCAGAAAAGTGCATAGCGAATAGATTGCAGACTCCTCGTATTAGTTTCTTCGTTGTTGAGGAAATCAGTTGTTGGTAATCCGTTCTCCGTTCCTCTTTTTCATTAGTAAATGACCAAAATCGTTTGGGGTTCCGTTTAAGATTTGACTCCAGGTGTGTTGTATATCTAACAGAGAAGCTTGATATACGACCTGTATCGGCGGTTAACATCTTTAAATGCTCGCTTCAAACATGACGAAGCTGTTCATAATGCTTATCGCTTTGGACGAATCGCCAGTATCGGGATGAACCTGCTTCAGAACCCGGTAGATCTGCTGCCGTACGTTTTCTTCTTCCGAACCTTGCCGACCTTGTTCGGCGCTACTGGAACTGCTTGCCCTCTCGTTGGTGGAGCGAGAATGCACCGTAAGAGCACATCCGCTGGCTACCGGGAATTATCAATCGAGGATTAATTGAGTTATTAGCGTTTCATTTGTTTCTATATTTCGAGACGGTCGCCATTTGTAAAATTTCTATTTGACATGCTGCTTTTACCGTAGCTACGGTAAAAGCAGCATGTCAAATATTTTTTTTACAAATGGCGACCAAACGTCTCGAAGGTCGTCATACAGCACAGAGGGGGGGGGGGGAGGGGGTGGTTGCTCTCAGCTAATATGTCGTAAATGTTCTCAATAAACATTGCTTCAATAAAAAATTACTCAGATCTTGTATTTTAATTTTTTTAATACATTTTTAAATTGTATTCGAACTTATTGTATTCTGTAAAACCAATGTTCTCCGTTCTTCCAACACCTGCAGCCAGGCGATGGATCTCGGAGTTTCTAGTCCTCGGGGGACTGTTCAGAATCATTCTCAGGAGATTATTCTGAATGATTTGTAGTCTAGCATGGTGGTACAAGAATTATTTGCTTGTGGATAGCAAGCCTATTTCTAAGGGAAAGGGTGGACCTTCTGTGGATGAGAAGGTTTAGAGACCTCTTGAGGATGGAGCACTTTGTGGATGTCTTGTTAACGTGGGATCTAAAAAGCAATTTCAATCTAAAAAGCAATCAAGGGTGAGACCGAGATAAACTATATCATTCGACCATTCGATTGGAGTGTTCCCAACAATCAATATGCAACTAGCGATTTGAAATTGGTTCACTGTTGTAGAACCCCTTGGTCCGAAGTACCCCAATCGATTGCCAACTTCTCCGGTTGAAGCCAGCACCTAACTATATATATTTGCGCCTTTGTTTTGATTTGCTGTGTTCGATTTTGACAGAATATTTGAGAGTGTGGATATTCAAGTGTGAGTTCATTTATTAGGGGCGTATTATTAAGCTTGTGACCGAGCTTGAGACCGATGTGCTAGTACTGACTGAGCTGATTGGTCACGCTAGGAGGGGCAACAAATCGTATTTGTTCGGGACCTACTGGTTTTAGAGTTAGTCTATGGTGTTACCGAGGTGGACTTTCACATTACCAGATGGAACAACCTTTACCTTACCAATCAGACTAAGGCCGGTGTGGCCTCTGCTGTACCCAAAAGTTGTTTCCATTGTAATCGGTCCATGGCCTCGCTGTCTGCAGAGGGTCCGCAGGTCGCGTTCTACTTGATCGATCCACCTTGCTCGTTGCGCGCCTCTTCTTCTTGTACCTGTCGGTTCGTTTTCGAGAACCATTTTCACAGGGCTGTCGTCCGACATTCTTACGACATGCCCAGCCCATCGTAGTCGACCGATTTTTGCGATGTGTACGATGGGAGGTTCTCCCAGCAACTGGTGCAATTCGTGGCTCGTTTACCTTCTCCACCAGGTGGAACAAGCCGATGTGATTTTGAGTGTGGAAACAAATTGGTCTGTGTTTTTGTAGCATTGATACAAACCTTCCAGCTGTTGAAATAGTCGGACAGATCATCCAGGCCTTCCTAGAGTTTACGTTTCGAATCACTCGAATGCTTTCGAATGCTACATCTTACACAAAACACGTGAAGATTTTATGATTTCACTGTTCGTTTAGGTTGAACTACGAATATATTTTTGATTATATTTTTCGCGAAAATGACAAACAACGCAAAAACAAAACACTTCACCCTTGTAGATAATGGCAGTGTCATCTGCGAATATAGACAAGGTATCACCACCCGGTAGGGGAGGAGCATCTGACGTGAAGATGTTGAACAAGATGGGACCTAGGAGGCTCCCCTGTGGGACCCCACCGTCAACATTCAACGCATGGGAACCATTCTGGAAGACCTGGAATCGCCTATCCGCGAAGTAGTTTTTGATGATTTTACGAGGATGATCGGGAAGTTGAATCGATGCAGCTTATACACAAGACCATCATGCCAGACATTATCGAACGCCTTCTCGACGTCCAACAATGCCATGGCAGATCTTTTTGAAACGGACTTGTTCCGTCTTAAGATGTTAGTAACCCCTGACCACTGGTGGACTGTAGAATAACCTCTCCCAAATCCGAACTGCTCTGGGAGGAATAAGTTATTCTGGTTTGAAAACTCCAGCAAACGGCTGAGGATCAGCTTTTCGAATAGCTTCTAGATGGAGGATAATAAGGTGATGAGGCGATAGCTTTTTGCACTGGTAGGGTCTTTGCCAGGCTTGTGGATTGGGATAACCTTAGCTAACTTCCAACGAGACGGGAAGTAAAGGGCGAACACGAAATTATTGCGACACATTCAACAGGGCATAACTTTTTTACCATTGCGTAAAAATCAACCAAATTTTGCACACTTTCTCATTGATGTGTATTGTTTACATGCTGTCAAACTCGAAGTCGTGTTTTTCGATTCAACGAAAATGGAGGTGAACCAACGCGAGTCGAGAGAACAAATTCTTTCCAAACACCTGCAATTTCCTGACCTGTCGCACCGGCAGTTGGGAAAAATGTTGAACATTCACCATTCAACCGTCTCCAGAGTGTTGAAGCGGTTCGGAGAACAAAAAGACGGAGAGAAAGGTGAAGCGGATGATTAAAGCAAATCCCAACGTCTCAAGCCGTGATTTGGCTAAAAAGATCGGCATGTCGCAGAGCTACGTCCAGAATGCAAAGAAGTGAGCTGGACTACATACATACAAGGTACAGAACTTCCCAAACCGCGATGAGCGGCAACAATCGACGGCTAAAACTCGGGCACGGAAGCTCTACGAGAAGATGCTGACAAAATATGGCTGCTGTGTGATGGACGACGAAACGTATATAAAAGCCGATTTTAAGCAAATTCCGGGGTTGGAGTTTTTCACCGGCAAGAGCAAGTTCTATGTGGACGACAAATTTAAGAAGAAGAAAATGTCGAAGTTCGCCTCCAAATATCTCATTTGGCAGGCCATCTGCTCTTGCGGACTGAGGAGTGAGCCTTTCGTGACAAAGGGCACAGTAAATGGCGAGATCTACAAATCTGAGTGCCTCGAAAGCGCCTTTTGCCGTTCTTGCAGCAGCACGACGAAGCTCCGCTATTTTGGCCAGATTTGGCATCATGCCACTATTCTAAAAGTGTCCTGGAGTGGTATGAGGCCAATTCTGTCCATTTTGTTCCAAAGGACATGAATCCGCCAAACTGTCCGGAGCTGCGCCCGGTGGAGCAGTACTGGGCAATGATGAAGCGGGAACTTCGGAAGAGCAAGAAGACAGTCAAAGACGAGAAGGACATGTTAAGAAAATGAAAAAAAAAACTGAGAAACTGGTACCGGATGACACTGTAAAGACTTTGATGGAGGGCATCAAGCGAAAATTGCGTTCAATTTTACACTCAAGGCTCCATCGATTAACTTTTCTTTTGATTTTTGAAGTAAATATATGTATAAAACTACCCTAAAATTTTGGTTTGATTCTAAACATTATAAGAAAATTGGCATGACATTTTCGGTGTCGCAATAATTTCGTGTTCGCCCTTTAGCCAAGCTCCAAGCATTTGTTGAAGACCGCGGCCAGGTGGCCAAAAAAGGCAATGCTTAAGTACTTCAACTCAAGATTGAGTACTTCATCGACATCTGCGGCTTGCATGTTTTTATGGTGTAAGAATTGTTTTTAATGCATGGTAATTCATGGTGTAAGAATTGTTTGATAGGGCACTCAAAAGAGATCGTATTTCGAAATACGGTGAGTGCTTTGCCGGTCTCATTGAACGAATAGCCTGAAGTGAGCTGAGACTATCCGAAAAATTAAAAATTGATCAGAGGGAAGAGAGGCAATTCGCTCTAATGCATAGTGTATAGCCGTCAATTCTGCGACGTATACGGAGCAAATTTTGAAGTTTGAAGGAATGAATTTCGTTAAAAACACCAAATCCAGTGGAATCATTTGTTTTTGACCCGTCGGTGTAAAACTTCCTGTCCCATCTGATATGGCCAAACTTACTTGCAAAAATTGATATAATGTATTCCGAACGGAGTGGATCTGGTATTCCACGAGCTTCTTGCTTCATGGTCAGATCAAAAACAACAGTAGAACTAGAAAAGTCTTGGGAGTAATCACGATTAGGAACATTCGAAGAAGGGCTCATGTACCAGTCATGTACCATACCTCTGTATTTCTGTTGAAAGCAGCGCATTACAATCGCTCGTTCCTTCGCCTCTGCGGAAACCAAATTGTGTATTAGATAGAAAGCCATTCGATTCAATCCATTTGTCGATCCGATGGAGAATCATCTTCTCTAGCAGCTTCCGTATACACGACAATATCGCAATTGGACGATACGAGTTATAATCCGACGCGGGTTTCCCGGGTTTTTGTATAGATTATAACTCTAACCTGATTTTATTCATCCGAAACAATATTGCTTTCCAGGAACTGATTGAATAAGTTCACCAAGCGCCTCTTTACGACGTCTGGGAGGTTCTTCAACAAGTGAAACTTGATTTTATCCATATCTGGTGCAGAATTGTTGCATGAAAGAAGGGCAAGTGAGAATTCTAGCATCTAAAAGGGCGCATCCATTTCGTTCCGACTGTTTGGACCATCGCGAGCAATTCGTTGCACCTGAACCGAATCTGGGCACACTTTCTTGGCGAACGCGTTGACCCACCGGGAAGATCTTTCCTTATCTTCATTCACCGACGACGCATTCTTCTCCCGACGGTCCAAAGAGAATTGACCTCCCCTCGATGACGGGCCCTGAAGTAGTTGCATGCCAAGTGACTATTCGAGGCAAACATTTCAGTATAGCCAGCGTATACTTGCCGCCGAATACGGCAATATCCCGCAGGGACCTTTCGACTATTTGCCTCACAATGCCAGAGCCACGGTTGATCTTAGGAGATTTAATTCTCACGGTACAGTCTGGGGGTCACCGTACGACGACAACCGTTCTGCATTGATACTAGACCTCATGGACTACTTCGACTTGACTATTTTGAATACGGGGGAAGCAGGGAATCCATTATCATTGGATTGCACGTGGAAAGTAATTAAAGATCCCCATGGTAGCGGTCAACTGCCTATCAAAATTTCAATCACCAATGGTTCGTGTCAATCTTGCTCGATCGACATTACGTCCGACCTCACGAAGCTTCGCGAAGTGCATCGACTGGGATAAATACGCTGAAGCGATCGACGCACAGCGCAGGTACCAGGATCATCAGGCCCACTCCGTGGTGGGATGACGAATGTACTGCGGTCTACCGTAAAAAATCCGTCGTGTTTAAAGCATATCGGAAGCGCGGGCGGTTCGCGAGATAACTACGAGCGGTACATTTCTCTTGAACGTAAGTTTAAGAGCTTCGACACGGCCAAGAAACGCGGGCCAAGTTTTCGAGATGCTCTCAATTTTCTATTCTCCAATTTTTAACCCCCATTCGTTACCGAAGGATGGAATCCAAAATAGAAACAAATTGTTGCCATAAACGCCACAAAGTATCTGCCTTTTTTTCTATCTTCTTCGTACTCTAACCTAATCTTACCGATCAATCAGTTCTGTTCACTTAACACCCTCACTTATGTATGATACACCCACTGCCCGGCCTGTAAATAGCTCTAATCCAATGTCATTTCCATTTCAGAGGTTCATCACCCAATTGTCAGACGCCTTCGCCGTCTCCGATCTGCGCTAGTCCGGATTCTTCGACGGCGTCATTCGAGAACGGTAGCAACAATGCTTCGAGCAGCGGTCGAATAACGCCCAAATTTTTCATCACAAAGCTAGCAACCAGCCAGTCTAGCAGCTTACCCACCGGGGTTGGAACTGCTGCTAACGGTGCACAAAGCAGTGTTGTTGGAATGAGCATTGTTGGCAGCGCCTCGCTTCCCCTCCATACTGATTCACCCCCATCATCTTCGTCATCGTCATCGTTGATGATGATGGACTGCGGAGTTAGCAGTAGTAGCGGTCACAACCAGCTGGACGGGAAGCGAATTTTACCGGCCGTTAGTAGCTCTTTAGCAATAGGAACGAAAATCGATTGCGACGAGGATATTACCGAATTGAACGCCGTCGCAAGTTCCTGCTCAAGTATGACAGCAACCGAATCTTCAGAAGCGATGATGGAGGAGGTGCTAAAAACTAGCCGGGCTTTGGAGGAGCGTAGGGAGTCCGAACTTCTGGATAGTAGCAGTAATGCAGTGAGCAATAGTCACAGACTTAGCACCGGAAGCATAAGTAGTGCCAGTAATGACAACAATAGCGAAAGTAGTAGTTCTCTCTGTCCGTTGGCATTTGGATCGGGTACTACCAACGGAGCAGGAGCGTTTCGAGCAAATAATATTGAAATCGCCGAAACTTGAATGCAGTCAACGGATTCGATAGATGGGGCCTGCTTGAATGATTTTGATGGGACACACGCAGTCGTACATTGGAACCTCCGCTAACATACACACACACATATACAAATACACGCTTAGGAAAACAGAAGGAGGTTTTGTTTTCCAACATTTTCTCTTTACTTTTCTTTGTATAGATTAGCTTTAAGGGTCTCATTTTTTTTTGCTCGATTAAGACGAAGGATGGAGAAACGCACGTGTCTAATATTATTATTTTGCATTGTTAGATGCCAATTGTAGATAGTTGATAGATGAAACATTAGAAAGGAATGATATTCCCTTGGTAACACACATACTAAACAGTAAACCAAATAGGATCATTAATGCAAGTTTAGAGCACGTTCGAATATGTACTACCGTGATGCCCAGTGCTTCACGTGATGTGTGGTGTGAATAAGTTTCGGGAATCGTTCCGGATGATTTGATTCAGCACAAAACACTGAAGCACGTGGTCTGTTGCATAGAGTTTTAGGAATTCACCCATATCATATATGAAGTTTGGAAGTTTGCTAGAACTGCAACCAGTACCCCGATAACCCAGGACAGCTAATAATCTATTTACCATTTCACTAAGTAGAGTTTCAAATACCAAATAACTGATAATATTGAATGGAATGGGCGAATTAATGTGTCCATGCATTACTGAAATAGCAGCCGAAAAGGCGAAATTGCTGTTCGCCACTATAATAATACCATCATAAGATGATTCGACGGAGAATGCACAAAACTTTAGGAAAGCAATACATTACGCTATATAAATATCGTAACAGTGTGAATGTGGTGAATCATGTTGCACTCTTAGGTAGTTTGTTTGTTTTTCTGTGATTATTTGTCTCTTCTGCCAGTAGCAAAATTGACTTCAGTTTCCTGAGCCCTTGGATTGTGAAAGGAAAAAATTGTCTTCGATTATTTGTTTAATGATAATCAATTTACCGGATGTCGTTCTTTCTTATGAATAAAAACAAAAAACAATGTGTATGAATTTAATCCAATCGAGAATTAGAGTTAGTTGAATTAAACAAGTGATAATAAAGTAAAATACGTAACCTTGTTCTTTGATATCGCTTCGAAATCCCCTTGATGGTGCTTGCTAAGAGAGTAGGAAAGCCTTGGCTAATCTAGCGTGTATTTTGTGTATAAAATATTTTCCAAATGGGTTTGAGATAGTCAAAAATAAGAAACAACATTGACGATGTCCAGGGTGACCAATAAATACTGACCCCTGCATAACGAAGCCACTTGTTACCTCATGCCACCATGAACCTCTGGATAACATTTACCCGTCACCAAAACGGGTTGAATTTATTATGGCAAAAAGAGGGCAAAAATCATCAAAATATAAGGAGAAAGGTTTCAGTTTTTTTACAACTGGCTGGCGTTGTTAATGTTGCAGTACCGTCAAGTATAGGAAATTTTATTTCCAGTAACATTGTCAAAGACCGCAAAATGATCTGAGTGGAAGCAGCAGTTCGAAGAACATCTGAATGGAGTACAGCGATGGAAGAGCCGTAGTCGATGCAGTAAGTGACGGAGATGTGCCACCCCCGACGATAGGTGAAGTTAAGGATGCCATCAAGCAGCTGAAGAACAACAAATCGTTTGGAAGGGATGGAATCGAAGCAGAACTTATCAAGATGGACCCGGACAAGTTGGCAAATTGCCTGCATCGACTGATAGTCAGGATTTGGGACACCAAACAGCTACCAGAGGAGTGGAAGGATGGGGTTATCTGCCCAATCTATAAGAAAGGCGACAAACTGGACTGTGAAAACTATCGTGCGATCACTGTCCTTAATGCCGCCTATAAAGTATTATCCCAAATCATCTTCCAGCGACTGTCGCCACTAGCAACTAGATTTGTGGGAAGTTATCAGGCCGGCTTCATCGAAGGACGGTCTACAGCGGACCAAATCTTCACTTTGCGGCAGATCCTCCAAATGTGCCGTGAATATAACGTCCCAACGCATCATCTATTCATCGACTTCAAAGCCGCATATGATACAATTAACCGATATGAGCTATGGAAGATCATGGACGAGAACAGCTCTCCGGGGAAGCTGACCCGACTTATCAAGGCTACGATGGATGGAACCCAGTGCTGTGTGAGGATATCGGGTGGATTATCGGGTTCATTCGAATCTCGCAGAAGGCTTCGTCAAGGTGATGGTCTCTCTTGACTCCTGTTCAACATTGCTCTTGAAGGTGTTATGCGACGAGCGGCGTTTAACATGCGAGGCGCGATTTTCAACAGGTCCGGTCAATTTATCTGCTTTGCCGATGACGTGGATATTGTCGGCAGAACATTTGAGGCGGTGGCAGAGCAGTACACCAGACTAAAGCGTGAAGCGGAGAAGATTGGGTTGAAGATAAATTCGTCAAAACGAAGTACATGCTGGCAGGCGGAACCGAGCACGACAGGACTCGACTGGGCAGCAGTGTAACGATCGACGGCGATGAGTTCGAGGTAGTCGATGAATTTGTCTATCTTGGCTCACTGGTTACTGCAGACAACGATAACAGCCGTGAGATCCGGAGGCGGATTATCAGTGGAATGGGCTCAGTACTATGGGCTCCACAAGCAACTACGGTCGAACAGATTTAGCTCCCGTACGAAGTGCATCCTGTACAAAACGCTAATAAGACCGGTTGTTCTCTACGGGCATGAGACGTGGACAATGCTTGAAGAGGACCTGCGAGCACTCGGAGTTTTTGAGCGACGGGTGTTCCCGAGAAAAGTCTAACATCATAAAGATAGCAATTCGAAAACTTATTTTGATATCAACATCAAATTGAGATCAGCATTTGATTTCACTTCACAATGGTCAAATTTGATAACACATTTAGTTTTCATCTTGCTGTAATCTTGAGTTCACTTTTCTTTGAGAAAAGTAGTTTTATTTTCATTGTATTGACAGATCATCAATGATGTTGCCGATAATGATACTGTGGTGGTTTTTGTTTTTTTAAAAATTATTTTTAGTTTTGAGTAATTCACTCATTTTCCTTTCATCGGGAAAAAAGTGAACAGCAAATTGAGTCTTCAATTTGCTCTCACTAATAGCAGGATCAGTTTTTAATTTGATGTCACAGGAATAAATGTTTGCTATCAATTTTGATATTTTAACCGTTAAAACAACCAAAACGACAGCAACCTGAGTAATCATTATCGGCAACATCACAACATCATATTTAGTTTTCTATTTGATCTCAGACTCTATCCCGGTTACGAACCATCTTTGGTGGAGTACAGGAGGACGGACTATGGAGGCAAAGGATGAACCATGAACTCACGTAACTCGCCGGCGAACCCAGTATTCATAAGGTGGCAAAAGCTGGAAGGATACGCTGGGCAGGACATGTTGCGAGAATGCCGGGCAATTATCCTGCAAAAATGGTGTTCGACGGGAATCCGGTTGGTACAAGACGACGTTGGGCGCAACGAGCAAGATGGTCAGACCAGGTGGAGCAAGACCTAGGGGGTACAAGGTGCCCAAGGGATTGGAGAGGAGCAGCCACGAATCCACTATGGGGAAAGTGGTGACCAAAAATCGAAAAATTGACTTGCTTTGAATGACGTGTCTTGTATACCATTTGATAGCCAGATAGTTCAAACCTAGATTCCCAAAATTTCAGCCCTCTGTGATGAAAACTCATTGCGCCACAGACATCAGACTTTGTGAAAATTGTGAAAATTGTAGAAAAAATGCATTTCAAACAAATGCAATTTTCTCAGTGAATAACGGTCCAATTTTGGAATTTAATGCACCGTTGGAAAGGTAATTGTCTAAACTTTAAAATGAGTATGTTGTTGAGGTTACACGGTTAATGAAGATTAGTAAAAAATGGGCAAATATTGAAAAAAAAATTTTGTTTGCCTAAGTTGGACTATATCTAACGAGCAGGGCCGAGCAGTCTCAAGAGACCACCACCACAGTTTAGTTTGGGGTCTCTACTATCTGCGGAACGAGATTCCAGCTGCGCATAGCTGCGCCTGCGGATGAGCGTCACTTTGGCATAAGGTCGAAAAAATGGATATTTTTATTTATTTATTTTTTGTTAATTACAATTATCGATTATGCGAGCAGAAACCAAAAAAATCGTACAAATTAAACACTGTTTGAAAGGTGGAAGTGTTAAATGTCAAATTTAGTATTAAAAATGTTACATACTTAATTATTATTTTTGTTAAAAAGGGTAAAAACAGACCGAAAATTATCATTCCATATAGAAACTGTATCTACATAACTGGATTATTATCTACCTACTACCTTTATACGTACTGCATAATGCCTACCTACTAGCTACTATCTACCTACTACATAATACCTACTTGCATTTAAAAGACGAAGACAATATTTTCAAATCATGAGTTGGTTTTCGGCTTTAACGCTAACAACGTGTACCTATATTGGTTATTTAATCGGAAAATAATTGTTTGTGATATTATGGAACATAGGAGTATCGTGTTACTTTTTGATCCAAAAGAATCTCAAATAGTCAATGCAACAAAAGCATTTGAATATATCAAGGCAAAATATAATATTGATCTTGCCAAAGAAGAACAACTCCTTAAAAAGTTGAAGTACGTAGCACAACATTTTTACAATGCATGGCAAAAGGCTCAGCGCAAACAAGACCGCTTTGAGAAATACAATAAAGATTGGCTCGACGGTCATTTGGAACTTGCAGAGTACATCGCAGAAACACCTTCAACGTCAACTGGTCGTGGACGTCCACAAAAACAATTTGATGAACTTAGTGATAGAAGTAAACGAAGGAAAACCGATGAAATGTTTGGCGGTAGTGTTGACACTATAGAAAAGGCTTTTTTAGCCACAAGAAAAATTGCATATAGACATGGCGATTCAAACATGGTGAATTTCATTGGCCATATTCTCAAAAATCGTGAAAGTGCATCTAAAATGTTTACGACTCTCAAAGATTCACATGGAATGATGTCACCTGAAGAAGCATTCGAATATTTTTTAGACTGCGATTTTTCTAAATATGCATATGAGCAAACAGTAAAAAAGAACCCATCAAGGTTTCCGAGCTATCATGTAATCAAGAGCATGAAAAAAGTTTGCTCACCTTTAGCCGAGTCAATCGAAGAGTTATCATCAAAAATTCAGGTAGATATAAATATCCACATGTTTTTCCAGTACACCCATTTCAAATGTTTCTTTCTTTTCAGGTCCAATTACAGGCACTCATGAATCATACAGCAGAAAGAATCATTCAGATCATCGATGCGGAAATCGTCCAACAAATGATTACCAACGATGAAACAGAGCTAGTACTTTTAAGCAGCTGGGGTATGGATGGCTCTACAGGCTATTCACAATACCACCAAGCGCTATCAACGCCAAATCAAAAGGATGACAGTGACGTCTTTTCAGTGACAACAACTCCTATACAACTTTATTATCAGAACAACGAGAAAAGGATTTTGTGGCATAATTTGACACCCCAAAGCATTCGGTTCTGTAGGCCTATTATGCTGGAATTTATCAAAGAATCTAAAGAGATGGTACTTAACACCAAGAGATACATTGAAAATCAAATAAGTGAGCTTGTTCCAGTAAAAATCCAATTATCGAATGGCGAGTTTGTTTTGGTTGATTTTATTTTCGTTATGAGTATGATCGACGGCAAAGTTCTTAATTATGTAACCGATACTTCTTCCATGTCCAACTGTCCAATTTGTGGCGCTACTCCAAATGTGATGAGTGATATAGAGGTAATACTTTTTTTTATCAAATTCTAACTGCCATAGAAATAACATTGATTTTTTACTTTACAGAAGCTTGAAGCAGGATACGAATCGAACGAAGATGCTCTTCATTACGGCATATCTCCACTGCACGCTTGGATTCGATTTTTTGAGTGTTTATTACATATTTCCTACAGGATGGAAATTAAAAAGTGGAAGATCACGAAGGATTTAAAGGCCAAATATCTTGATCGGAAAAAAATCATCACTGAAAAAATGTTCGAAGCATTCGGAGTACGAGTTGATCAACCCAGGGCAGGCGGAGCAGGGACCAGTACAACAGGAAACGTGTGTCGAAAAGCATTTTCAAATCCTGAATTACTTTCCAAAGTTTTGAACATCAACGAAGAACTTATTGTTAGATTTCGTAATATTTTAATAGTAATCAATTGCCAAGATCCGATCAATCCCAAAAAAAATGGATGACTATTGTAAAGAAACATATCGGCAGTATATTAATTTGTATGATTGGTATAAAATTCCAGCAACAGTACATAAAGTACTCGCTCACGCTGGGAGCATAATAATCCATTCACCGGCTCCTCTTGGCATGTTAGCTGAAGAAGCAGCAGAGTGCCAACATAAACTTCTAAAAAAATGTCGCACCCATCATGCTAGGAAAAGGTCACGAGTTGATAATCTGCATGACGTCTTTATTCGAGCTATGAACTCGTCTGATCCTTTGATAAGTTCAATAAATCTAGGTAATAGAATGCGAAAAAATGTATCACTTGAATATCCAGATGTTGTAAAATCACTTTTAGTATTCGAAGATCTTGACAGCTCTGAAAATTTAAACACTGAAAGCAATGTACTTGACGAATTAATGGATGATGTTGAACAACTGGATGATGATTTTTCTCTTGATGAAAATGTAGAAAATGAGTAGAATTGCTTGTGTATTTGATTTAGTTTTAAGAGAAAGTCAATAAATAAAATTTATTATGACAATTTATCAATCAAAATCATGTTTAATTTTGTAGTGTATTCATCCCTGCAGTGTATAAAATGAAGACAAATCATCAACTTAGTTAAAGATGGTGATATGCGTTCAGTAAAAATAATGGAAACATATAAAAAAAGCATCTTTTCGACTAGTTTGAATGATTTATTTGTACGGTAAAAATATTTCAAGGGGGGGGGGGGGCGATAAGTTTTTGGGGGGGGGAGTAGGGGAGAGGAGGTTTGATATACAAATAATTCTTCACCAAAATACCTGATCGATAAAATAATACTCTCACACAAAATATTTAAAAAAAAATGGTGGGGGGGGGGGTCAGATCTTGACAATGAGGGGGGGGGGCTTTCACCTTCCCCTCTCCTATTTAATATTATGCACAGCAACCTTATTGTAGTTTTGATTTGCATTTGAACTGCCCCTAAAATTAAAAACAAACGTTCAAGTTTTATTGTTCAGGAATACGTATCTCATTACTGGGTTAAATACTAGTTACACCTTCTGGATGCGATGGAAATACACAAATATGACTAATTTTATTCTAAACTTACTAGAATACTATCAAAAAATGCGGAAAAACCAAAAAAAAATTTTTGGCCACCACTTTGTATGGAGCCGCCCCATAGTGGAATCGGGCATTATAGAGCGATATTGTGTATCAGGCTATGTTATAGTATTGTGACGTTATGCCATGTAAATAAATAATAAGGACATACAAATTATTAACGATCATTGAAGTGCACCTCAGAGTGGCTTTGGGAACAAGTGGCTTTATGATAGCAGGATACTCGAAAAATATTTAAAATTCTGGGCACTTTGAGGTAGTCATTTAAAAGAGGTGGTATGAGGTGAACCAGTAGTTTGTGCATTAGGACAGTTCCGAACACTGAAAATAAAAAAAATCAATTTAAATTTAAAAAAAAAGGTGAATGTCACGGAACATTTTAACATCTTGAACGTCAATAGCTCAAACATTTCTGGATGGATATTTGAGAATTTTAATTGAAAATTATTACTAAAAAAATCAAATCACCTGAATAAAGACAGTGATTCACAATTGGTTTGCACGTGAGTTTACTCTGTGGAGTGACACCCGTAATAAGGCCCACAGCCTTTCGAACTACATACCTAGGCCACGTAAATTCAGTTGCCTAGATACCGTGATGCTCCAGCGTTCTTAGGAACGATTGGGATCTGCAAACGCTCCATCTTGTCCAGCGATTGGTTCGCGTAATGTGTCGAGGCCGAATCCGGCCAGCACACGACATCGTCGTTCGGGTGGTGTTTCTTAATAAAGGCTGCAACTTCCGGTAGGCACTTCGTGCTGTACACCTCCTCGTTGACCGCAAGTCCTGAAGAAAAGAAGAGCGACTTTGACATCTTCTTCTCCAGGAGCTTCGTGTGGCAGATGTACTTGATGTCCTGGGGGACATGAAATAGCCGGTATCCTGCCAGCTTAACTGTAAAGTGTCAGGTACGTCCATCACAAACACGTTATGCTTCGCAGGGAAGAAATCCTTTATGAGCACCTTCAGCCGCTGCTTCTGGGTGGCCGGTTTCGATTTTGGTTACTTATGGGTGTGGTCAGTGGGCAATTTTTTTGGTGGGGGGGCGCCGCCGGGGCGGGGGGGCGCGGTGGGTGCTGGCGGGGCACGGGGCCCGGGGGGGCCGGCTTGTATATGGGGGGTGGGTGTGCGGGGGAGGGGGGGGGGGGGGGGGGGGGGTGTGTTTATGTTGTTTGTTTGTGGGGGGGGGGGGGGGGGTCGTGGGTGCATGTTGTAGTAGTAGAGCAGTAGTGTTTGTATTATTATATATTCTTTATTTTTTTTTTTTTTGTGGTGTAAAAAAATAAACTTAATATTTGGTAAATTAAATAAATATTACTTTTTCGAAATAATTTTTTTTTGCTTCCTGTCCAGCGTTGCCAGGTGGATTTATACAATATCGGTATTGCTTATTAAAAAATATCGGTATTTATCGGTATAAAGTAAAATTCAGATTTTTTTCAAGTGAACTATAGTTTAATTTTGATATAAGATTACAATATATTTTGGCGATCATTTTTCTTCTATTTTCAAATTTTATATGGACAAAGTTTGACGTAAACATAAAAAATAAAATAAAAAATACATTAGCCATTTTTTTATATTTACCATCTCGAGGTTGAATATGTATACTTTGAATAAATATACATTTCAATATATATTTTTTAGAATACACACTTCTTAAGATGTTATTAAGATAACAAAAATCATGTATAGCGATAAGGTTTTTGAGCCAACTCCCGTTGTGCTAAGCACATCCCTTATTTTTTTTTAAATAGATTTTAACACAAAAACGGATTAATTCTAGTGTATACCGCTTCCAATTTTATACACTTTTCCATACATACCACTGGATTTGTTAGACACGAAAAGCTAAGATATGATCGATTATTCAACACTGCTTCTTGAGCGCATAGTGAATTTGATATTTTTGATTTTTTTTTTGCTTGATAGAACGAAAATAGGCGACTACGACGAAGTAGCGCTCTACCCTATCAATAAACAGATAATTTCTTTTGAAAATCCCATATTAAAAAGCATAAATGTATAAAGTATTGTTGCTTGTTACTATAGGACTGATGAGTTTACCCAACAAACAAACGAAAGCAGTAAATAAGCATATGTGCATTATTACAACTGAATTAAGACTTTTGTGGCTGAATAAAAAATCTGGCTGAAATATAAGCTGAATAACCATGTCTTCAATTGAAACAATAACATTATTTCAAGTGTTTCATTTTGTTTGAATAACATGCTTATTAAAAGCTATTTTAGTATTTATATGTAACTAAATTTACACAGTTCAACAAAGAGTCGAATAACAGTTTATAAATCCGTTGAAACATCGTTTATATAGCCTATTTATAGTTAAAGGGTGATACGGTCAAAATTTGGTCAAGGGAAAACGCGTGTAAATCGGTGAAATCGTTTATTTAAAAAATCAAATTAAATTTCTTTTTCAAGTTCAATTAGTATAAAATTCAGGAAAAATATTCAGTTAGGCTTCCGCTTTTCCAAATCCGAATTGCCGGGCCTTACGCTTGACCCCTGCCATCAGATTTTGTACAGCCACCTTGTCCACCTTCTTCGCCGCAGAAAGCCAGTTTGCCTTGAACTGCTGCTCGTCCTTAGCAGTTTTTTTGGTCTTCTTTAGGTTCCGCTTGACAATAGCCCAGTATTTCTCAATTGGGCGGAGCTCTGGCGTGTTGGGAGGGTTCTTGTCCTTGGGAACCACCTGCACGTTGTTGGCGGCGTACCACTCCATGGCCTTTTTACCGTAATGGCAAGATGCCAAATCCGGCCAAAACAGTACGGAACAACCGTGTTTCTTCAGGAAAGGCAGCAGACGTTTATTCAAACACTCTTTCACGTAAATTTCTTGGTTGACAGTCCCGGAAGCTATGAAAATGCTGCTTTTCAAGCCACAGGTACAGATGGCTTGCCAAACCAGATATTTCTTTGCGAACTTTGACAGTTTCGTGTGCTTGAAAATATCTGCTACCTTTCCCCTTCCTTTTGCCGTATAAAACTCCTGTCCCGGAAGCTGCTTGTAGTCGGCTTTGACGTAGGTTTCGTCGTCCATTACCACGCAGTCAAACTTCGTCAGCATCGTCGTGTACAGCCTCCGGGATCGCGCTTTGGCCGTCGTATTTTGTTTATCATCGCGATTTGGAGTCACTACCTTCTTGTAAGTCGATAGTCCGGCTCGTTTTTTGGCTCGATGCACGGTTGTAGACGATACACCCAGCTTATTTGCGGCATCTCGGAGAGATAGGTTAGGGTTTCGCTTGAAACTACCGGCAACTCTCTTTGTCGTCTCAGCGGCTTCCGGTTTTCGATTTCCCCCCGATCCAGACTTCCTGGCTGTCGACAAACGTTCCCCAAACACTTTAATTACATTTGTAACGGTTGATTTGGCAACTTTTAGCGATTTTGCCAACTTTGCGTGCGAGTAGCTCGGATTTTCGGGAGGAGAAAATTTTGACGGTGTTTTTTTGTTGGGGGGCTTTTTAATAAAGGATCAAAAAAAAAAAAGGGGAAATTTACACACACACACACTTTAAAATGAGGGGTGTTTGGTTTTTTAAAAACAAAAATAAAAAAAATAAGGTGATGTTATATTTACCCAATTTTTGCCGTTTTCCTTTACATTGCCCACTCAGAATTGACAACAGCGCAGTGATTTACAAATAACATCAGAAGAACATTGTCACACATATCTTTTAATCGTCTCTTGTTCAATTTGCCCTTGCCAGTAATGCACATAGTAAAACCGAACATCAACCGTCAAAGCTTGGTAATTACCAGATGTTTAACCGTAACAGCCTTTAGAAGGTTTATTTGAGCACTGATATTGCTTATATACAGACAACGCTATAAATAGAATATCAATGTAGCTCAATAAGAGCATCACTTCTGCTACTATTCAATATATAACATTGAGCTTATATAGCCGATTCGTTTGTACTTCATTCAATTCTAGAATAGCGCAGTTGGTAAGTCACGTAGTTGAGGATACGAAAGTTGATAGTTCGAATCTCGCTATTTAATGGTAATAAATAAATGTTACAAAATGTTTCTGTTGATGTCTATGCATAATAATATCAAATTAAATATGCACAATATGAAATCCAAATAAAAATGTTTGTATCATATGGAAAATCATACAAAAACCCCAACAAAGTTTTATGAAAATTTAAAAAAGTTGAACAAAAGTTCTATAAAAGACACCACAGCTTTTTTAATATGCTCAATGATGTTGAAGAAAAATATATTATTCTTAACAAACACTCGCTTAGCTCAACAAAGGTCTCTTCGACTCTCGGAATTACCCTCAAGTTCTGTAAAGCATTAAAACAGCAGTTATTCAATTATCAGCTGAACTCCATTGCTGCAAACTTGCTTCTTAAGCATATGCAATTGGCAGTGTTCAAAAGCATTTGGCGACAGCTTAATAACTTCTCCAAATTTGTGTGAATAATGCCTGAACAAAAGCTGTGATGGAAAATAGTTCAGAGATTATTCAACACGCTGCTGAATTAAATCGCCATAATGATGTTTATTGAATGAGTGATTGTTTGTTGGGTATTATGCTTAAAATTACAACCTGTCTTCATTTGTTAACGCATTTAATATCATAATTAAACTCGATAATTTTATCACAGACATACAACCATAACACATCTACTTTCAAATTAAATGCTTAAAATGGCAGGCATCCATTTACTCTAACTTGAAACTTTTTCCGTTTCTCGCTCGCCTCGCATAGCACGTGAGCAACGGAGGAAACAAAAACAGAAGCTAAAGCTAAAGCTAAAAACAAAATACAGTGACCATTCGTTCATTGCAACATGTTTACATTGCAATGAGCGAATGGCATTCGCTCATTGCAACATCTGACAACGTCAAATCGACTGTCAAAAACTCGTGAACAATAGATCGTAAATGACAGATTACTGCTTGACATTTGCATATGACAGTTAATTGCTTTTTAATTGCAAAACGTTGCAATTAGTGGACTTGCAATGAAAAGACGTTTCAATTAACGAAATTGCAATAAGCGAATGGTCACTGTACGCACAGTGAGCGCAGTTGCAGCCGCAGGGTTTTCCATTTGAAGAATGGCGAGGGCGAGGGGTAAGAAATCTAAAAAAACACGCTGATAAATCATAAACCAAATATAATGTTGAAATAACTTTCATTGAAAATCGGTATTTATCGGTATAAAAAGTTGGAAATCGGTATTTTCAGAGCCCTTGTCGGTATATCGGTATTGAGAATAAAAATCGGTATAAATACCGATAAATCGGTATACCTGGCAACGCTGCATCTAGTTGCACATCAAAACATCGTGTCAATATCGGGTGGCGTGTGGCAAACGTCGGAGAGATATTTTGACATGCTAGTGGATGTCGCAACTTCGTCACACCAGTGGGCACCTCGACAAAGTGAACTATATGGCGTTAGTGAAGAAGCGGTTGCTAACGCTAGCGCTTGCTAGCGATTTGAAAATTTACACAAAGTTATCGATTAATTTTGTTCTTGCTTAATCGTCTGTCTGTGACTTTACCAAACGATCAGTTATGTTGTATTTTATATCCCGTATTCGGTAGAAAAAAAATACAATTTATACGGTAAAAACAAACAATCACTGAATACGGTAAGCTCTTTACCGAACAAAACGTAAAACGAACTCTGAATTACCGAAGCCCGGTAAAGTATTATTAACTGTCAAACTGTTGGCTATTTTCTATTAAGCCTCGTGGTTCCAGTGATCGGTTGTGTTCCAGAAGGTGGTTTGGAAAGTTTTAATTAAAAAGTTTTCATATGGAGCAGGTAAACCAGTAGCTGCAGGAGCAGGATTCTCGACTCATCGAAATATCAACCATCATTATTAATTATCATAATTATCATATTTTTCATAGTACGTAATTTGAATTTTAGTTCATATATCTGAACATGAATAAATAAGAAAATAAACAAATAACAACAAATATAGTATGGTTTAATAAAACAATAACATCCGAATATTTTGGTGTTTAACGATAAAAACAACAAAAATAACGAAACGGTTCGGTACCAGACTACACAAATTACCGAACTGTACGGTAGTTTTTGACGGATCATCAATTCTCCCGTTACCGAACTGTAAGGTATTTTTTGACAGTTCATCATAAAATTCGAGTACCGAACGTTTGGTAATTGATATAATTACCGAACAGATTACCGAACGTTCAGCAGTTATTAGGCGTTATTAACGTTATGAAACCGTCCGTACTTTGTCTTCCTTTTTAGCTGCATACAAGATAAGTAATTCCGACAGTAAAAGCATTTCTACTACTTGTCCTACACACTTAGAAAATTTTACAGTATTCGATAATTTTTTACCGAACTTTCAACAGCTGAACGTTCGGTAATCCGATTTAACGGATTTCTGTAAAATTTGACAAGTTCCGGTAATTTTATTTACCGGAATACTGTAAAATTTCACCGAAATCCGGTAAATCGGATTTCCGAACGTTCAGCTGTTGAAAGTTCGGTAAAAAATTACCGAATACCACCGACAAACCGACATATAACTCAATGTTCACTATTGATCAAGTATCCATAACGGCCAATTTAAATGTGCAGCGATCCCATCTGTCAAAACCTATAGAATCTTTTTATCTAGATCAAATAAATGTGTCCAGAATTGCTCAGACCTTCTTATCAAGTTCCCAAGCGTGTTCGTAGCTTCAATAAACGTTCTCAGCGAACACGAAGATAGATGTCAGTAATAGGGTTTGATCAGAAATATTAAGTCATTTTCTATTGTCAATCATGTCATGTATGTTTGTCGGTGCGAATACTATGAAATTTTCTAAGTGTGTAGAAATGGTAAAAATTACTTCAGGTCTTTGCTTGCCAGCTGCATACTAGGCTTTATCGTACGATTTTTCTTGAGCAATTTCATTTTCAGTTCTCTAATTTCTTTTTCTTGCTCAACAATTTCGTGCTCAACCATTTGAAATTTTACAGTATACCAGGTATACCATAATACAACGAACTGGATCGTGTAAGCAGTCGTGATCGGCAAGAGCTGCTGGCAACTGATGACTTTTGACGTTGGAGACAGGAATACAAACCTCTGATAAACGGTCGAAGTAATTTTTACTTCTCCTGCTACCTCCAGGACCTGCATGATAATCGTTATCTAGTTCAGCGCTTCAAAAGTTCATTTGATCTTCATCTTCAGGGAATACTTTGGACAGACTTACCGGAGACTTAATTTACGCAATCTGTTCAAAAAAGTATTATAGATTTGCTAAGATTATTGCATAGTGGAATATTTTGGTTACCCTGGGCTCTTGTTACATGCATTGATAATATCCTTGTCCAAGAAGTTTTCTTCGCAGATTACGCTACTATTTGGATGATCGTTGTGTTGGCAAAATAGTGTCCAGATAGCTGTGCCTCTGTTCAAAACACTGTTAAGTTTTGAAGCTGATGCACAAACATATATTGCAATAACCTGTTGGTTTCAACTATTCGGAAGAAGGATTTCTTTCCGGTGTTGGAAGAGCTAAAGCATCGCGGAACATAACAGGTTTAACGACCCATTTTTAAGACTTGGTTGGTAGACAACAAGTTCTCCTATAAATGTTGTAGCCAACGGTATAAACGACTAAACAACTGGATCTATCGATGCTACGCAAGAAAAACTGAGCGTGATATGAAGCGAAAACCTAAACGATTTTGGAACTTCGTTAACTCCAAGCGTAAAGATACCGGATTGCCTTCTGTAATGCACTTGGACCTTCGCTCGGCGAGTACACAGGAAGAAAAATCCTCCTTGCTGGCTGAATTTTTTCAATCAGTCTTCGAGGAATCGCGAGATGACTGCAATGCTTCATAGGCTATGAGATATATGGCGCGGGTTACCTCGCTTTTCTCTTTGTCACTGGAACCTATTCAAGCGCCACACTCAAATCGTAAGACATCGTCGGACCGTACCGGGGGGGGTCTTGTTTTCTGTTTTAATGTTAAGTAATGCTCGTGTTGCGTTTTCGCTGCTCTACATCTTTTCATCTTGTGGGTAAATGCATCTTTACTCCTCTCTGGAAGGCTTCTTTCATGTTCCCGGTACATGAAAAAGATGCGAAGCATTATGTAAAGCACTATCGAGGGATTACGCTTTTATGCGCGTGTTCTATATTACTGGAAATAGTATTCTCCTGTTTTCTTGTATGAAACAATACATCAGCATGGATTCGCTCCTGGACGAAACGTAACAACTAATTTCGTAGATTTTTGGTCGTTATGTGTATTCAACACGTGGGATGCAGATTGATACCGTTTACACAGTTCCGTGATTCGTATAGGCTAAAATCCTTGTATGTTTTATTTGTTCGACTCATTTTGGAATCGTCATCTGTCGTATAGGACCATTATCATATAACAATTATCGACCGAATTGAAGCTGTACAACGGAGGTTTATTAAATTCACCTTATGCTTCCGTCCCTGAAATGACTAATTGAAGTTGTATAAAGCCAGATGTCAGTTGCTGGGGTTGAATACATTTGAGCACCGTCGAAAAATTGTGTTCGTCTTCAAAGTTTTGACAGGTGAATTTGACGCTCAATATCTCCTTGCTATGTTGGACGTAAACGTGCCTGGGTAAACACTTCGTTCCAGTGAATTCTTTCGCTTGCGTCGACGCTAATACGAGAATGATCTGAACGAGCCAGTTTTCTCAATGATGAGCGTATTTAACCAACGGTATCCTGACTTTGATTTTGATTTTAGTGTTGAAGTGCTTAGAACTAGAATATTTAGTCTATTAAATATTGTCAGATGAATCAAATCAATCAATAATTAAATAAATTATATAAATATTGCCAATAACTTTCCATTGCCGTATTGACAGATAAGTTGAAACACAGAAACACCTTCTGAGACCCACACGCTAAGATGAACATACCTAAAGATCGTTAAAAGGTACCGATAATCGCTCAAAAGTTCACATACCTAAATTATGTTTAAATACAGTATGGAGGAGAATCCAAGTAAAACTAAAGTGAGATTAAACATCGTGGTATCTAAAACCGGAATTGGTAATAACTTTCTGGCTATTTTCCAAACTGTATGGAATTTGCCGGTTTCATCATTATCGACGATTTTCTGGTCTCTTTATAAGTAATTCCTTTGCTGAAACTGCTCGAAAAATCATATTTCAAGAGCACCATCTACGACGTTGACCCTCACTTTTGCATTACCTCCAAACAAATCAAGATTTTATCCAACAATTATGTTATAGTTTTTGTGTAGTTCTTTCAGGTGTCCTCCAGAGTTTCCTTTAGAATCACAAAACTGTACAAGTTCAGGGATTCCTCCAAAAAAATCACCACAAGAATGTTTTGAACTACTGCCGATGAGATTCCAGAAGAAACTCCTGAAAAAACCCTAGAGGAATGCCTCCTGAAAAATACGTATAGAAACGTTAGAAGGAATATCTCAAGGAATGTTTGAGAACTTTTCATAGAATCTTTGAGAAATTCTATAAAAAAAATTAAGAGATTATCTCAAAAAATTTATGAAGAAATTATTTTGAGGCACACGCATTTTGAGGCACATGCACAAACTGACTTTCAGACTGTCAGCTGTCACTTTAGTGTGCCCCTAATAAATTAGCTCACATCGAAGAACCTTTCATATATTCTGTTAAATTAACAACGTGAATCGAACCACAAACAAAGATTCTTGTACAGGAAAGCGGAAGAATGTATTGCGTGGTGCAAGGTGTCAGGTGCCAATTTTAAATCGCTAGTTTCCTATTGGTTGTTGGTGTCGGTGTCAACTGTTTTCTTTTGATTCATGGGCCTAAACAACATAATGAAAGTAGAATTGGTAAAAAGTTGGATTGTAAGTGGACAAGCAATTCTCAAAAATCTTAAAAATCTTGGTTTATCTCAAAAATCTGTAATCTTTACATACAGATATCTGTATGAAAAAATTGAACAAACTCTGTGTCAAATGTGGCCCACATGTTTGATAATCTCTGGCACGGTAACTGTGGCAGTATGAACCAATCAGAGCGAGGCGCAAACATGATGTCATTTTCGACCAATAGCTTTGTGCGTTTAGACATTTTTCTTTGAAGTACACTTTAATTAGTTTAAACAAACATTATGAATTATGTTTGCAACAGGGATTCAGCCTTGATGTTCTACCTTGCGAATGAAATACTTATCGTAAAATTTCTGTGGGCCAGAGAGGAGATATTATCGTTCAAAGTCTCCAAACCTGCGTAACGCTTGCGATTTCAGAAATTTTAGAACGGCGCCCCTATACAGGAATAGAAAAGAGAGACGTCCCAACTAACCACGAGGCTATAATAGCTTGCATATATAGGGCATATGCATTACGTCTAGTGCATCATTGAAGTTGGATTAAAGCTGAAAAGGGCCCCACTAAGATCGAAATAATGCTATATCTTTTGTAATGCCATGAGACATTGCTAAAGTAGCATCATTGCATTGGTAATGCATCATTACATTCTTAAAGCTAATCTAACGCTTCATTACTTGACAACTGTTGAATTGATGCGATCCAGCATTAATGATGTTGATTTTGTGTTGAATAACAGCAATAATATAATGCTTGTGGTTACTTGGGGTAAGTCCTACGTCAAAAAATCACTCAAACATAATCTCTTTGATAGACATTTTTAGTTGGTCTTCCTTTAATTTCTATTCCCGACGTACTTGGGCACCAGGACACCATAATGTGGTATATTCACTCCGGATCGCAGTTTATTAAACTCCTTGTCGCGGCAAGGGGGACAGAAAAAAACAAGGGATGATTCCGGTATGGTAGTCTAGCAAACGCGCGGGCCCCCCCCCTCGGGGTAGGAGGGCCCGAAATTAAAAACACGCAATTAAAAACACCCAAAAACACCACAGTCGAAGAAAGTGAGAACAAATACAATGTTGAACAGCTTTTCCTTCTAACAACTAAAAAAATTAATAAAAACTCGTTTGTTCAACGAAGAAGTGATTACGCAGCCGGTTGGGCAAACGTACTTTTGCATATAAAAAGTAATAAACGATCCATAAAAAATTGAAAATCTTGCCACGAAAAACGCATTTTTTACCCATAAGACTCTGGTGAATATCCATAAAAAAATTGAAATGATCCATAAAATTCATCACTCTGATCCATACTTTATTACAAATTTAGCAATAAAATATCAAACATGTACCGTTTTATATCTAGGGCATGGTCGTTAAAAGTGTACGGATTACCCATAAACATATTGCATATTATCCATAAAAGGTTCAATAACTTTCCTTAAACTTGTAAAATTGATCCATAGAATGTAACCTTTGTTCAATAAAATATATTCGCATGTTCCATAAATTATTTGAAATTTTCCATAAATAAATTGCCAATGATCCATAGAATGATGAATAATGAACCATAAGCTTATAATAATGATACATAGTAAATCAGTTTTGTTCGCTAAACCATATTAAAAAAATTGTTGAGAGGAAGGAAAGCGGGAAAAAAGGGGGGGGGGAAGGAAGGGGAGGGGAGGGGAGGGGGGAGGGGGGGAGGGGGAGACCGGGAGGGGAAAGAGGAAGCAAAGAAGAGGGAAATTGCAAAGATAGAAAAAAAAAGAAAATAAAAAAATGAAAAATGGTTTTATGTTATGGAAAGTATGTTTTGAAAGAGTTACAAAAGAGAAAGGAGGGAGGAGCGTCGCAGGCGGCACGCACGGACTGCATGGGCATTTCGTCCCAGATTTTGAGAATTACCGTCTTGAAATGATCCAAAGTGCTGACCTTGTATTCGTTCAGCTTCGCCATCATATAGGACCAAACAAAAAAGTCGAGAGGATTCAAGTCCGGGGAGCTGGGAGGCCACAAAGTTTTGTCCAGAAAGTCGGTTAAATTGTCCCGACACCAGGCTTGAACCACATTTGCCGTATGGGCTGGTGCACCGTCCTGCTGGAACACGTAGTGCTCATCGCCGTAGAGGCTTCGGAGACTGGGGGCAACAACCTTTTCCAAAACCTCAGTTTTGTAGTACGCCGCGTTGATTTTGACGTTTTTTTCAATAAACACCAAGGGTAGCTTACCACGTTTGCATACTGCCCCCCAAACCATCACCGACGCGGCACTTTGGAACCGAGGGATGTTTATATTGGATTCAGGAATGCTGTCCCTCGATGGCGCCCACACCCGGTCATTTTGCACATTGTGCGGCTGCTGCAGCACGAACAGTTTCTCGTCCGAAAAACAAACTCCTGACCAGCGTGCCGAGAGAGGATCCTCTTAGCTCGATCCAACCGCTTTTTGCTGGTAGCCTCCGAAACGCCATGGACCTTACGTTTTTTGTAAGGCCTGAAACCAAGGTCCTTGGTGAGTATGGTGTGAGCGGTTCCAATGGAAACGTTGAGATCTGCAGCCGTTTTCCGGATTGAGCGGTTCTTTTTGCGCCGAATTCGCTCCCTCACGATCTTGATGACCCGTGGCGTCCTCGCTGAACGCGGCCGACCGGATCTCGCACGGTCATTGGTCGAGGACGTCTCCCGGTATCGCCTGATGGTCGTGTAGACAAAGTTCCGCTTGACCCCATGCGATTTCAGCAGCCGGAATATATCGCCGGGTCGCTCACCGTTCAAAAAACGCTTAATTACGAAGTCCCGATACTCTTTCATCGCGCGTAACAAACAAACAACAACTAACAGAATGTCAACACCGCGCACATTCGGTAGCGTATGAATGAAGCTAAAGCTGACACCAATACCAATGCAGAATATGTACATGGCGCATACCTACGCAATGATGAAAAACTTGTATTCGAACTTATTGAACACCGTGTAATTTTACGGATAATTTCTGTTTTATTTTTTTTGTGGGTTTTTACCAGAGTCTTATGGGCTTCAAGAATGCGTTTTTTATAGAACGATTTTCAATTTTTCATGGATCATTTCTTCAGTTTTAAAGGTGCGGAATGGGGGCTGCAGTCATGGGATGCGTGCACGAGCCTTTTACCAAATTTATTTAGAAACAAATGTCACAGTTGCGGTCGTAAAAGAACGTGAGATCGCAAAAGTAAGTCAGCGTTGCGGAAATTAAAAATCTTCTCCAAAGTGATTCTTCTTTTACAGCAACATTTAAGCCTCATATATAGTTGAACGAAGACATGATTAAATTTGACATGCCAGCACAGCTTGATCGATTTTCCCGTTGTTAAATTAAAAAAGTTAAACCCGAAATTGGAATAATTCCGGCATAATTAATGGATCATTTATATTATTATAAATGCACAAAATTGATTTGCTATGGACCATATTTAGAAGTTTATATAAACCTATTATTATAGATCATTGGTGATTTATTCATGGAATATTTTCACTACATATATTTTAGTTCACAAACGTTAAATTTAAGGATCAATTTTACAAGCTTATGAAAAGAACCTTTATGGATAATTTGCAATATGTTTGTAATTTTATGGATCATTTTCTGCACCCAAAATACTCGTTGGCAGTTTTTGCTGCACTTTTGATGGAAATACCCAAAACTGTTGTATTATGAATGCCGTATTACAACAATTGATGGTTGCCCTACCCGCAAAAACTGCGGTAGCTCCGACAACAACCCAAACCATAAAAAAATATCGTTCTGTTCGTTTGTATATATGTGTATGTGTGGCATGCCAGTGCGGTTGTGTGCGTGTGTACGAAATGTATTATATATGTATTGGTGAGTTTTACATCCCAGTCCAGTAATGCTGTCGACCTCGGAATGTCAAATTGATGTTTTGGTGACTGGGGGTGTGAAAGAGATGGGACAAAAGTAGACATTTGTGAATTATAGCTTTTTACTAAAGCGCTATCCTGTTCACCCTCACGTTGAAATTGAAAACAATTATTTGTGTCCAGCAGCAAAACAGTCCGCAGTGAAATTTCCCCAGCAGTTTGGTAGTTTATTTTATTTCTTAGCCGTTATTGTATTTGCATCGAATAAGCAATTCCAACGTTGCCGAGCTGATGAACGATCAAAACGTGATTGCAAGGGATATCTGAGCGTAGACATTCGGCAGAATATGTGAGGTATGTTTCATTAAACTGATTTGTTGTGTTCCCATATTCGCTCATTACTATACCAGCACCCTTTCCTAACTAAATTACAGATTATTCCGGAAAAAGCCTTCAAATGAAATGATATCGTAAACAACCGCATATTCCTTCCATCATCAATTAAATCGTTTAAATTGCAATCGATACTAAATTGTCAGATGGAAGTTTTGCTACCACTTCGGAAATGATTGGTGACATGTCTTACGCGTTCGGCCTTCCTCTGTGGCAGCTTGGCGCAAATCCTCAGATCCTGCAGCTACTGGGAACAAGCTGAACAGGATGATTCAAAACGTTCGCCAAATAGGCGCTGAAGAAAATGAAAAGACTGAAACAACCCGCGAACGACATTCCAGTAGAGCTAATTTCACTTTTCCAGATTACATGGACATCGTGCGAACAGTGCCAATTCCTCCAAAGAATTAGAAGGATCTCTTTTAGCTTGTGTTCTTGCTATGTATGCATGACCTTGTGCTTAATATTCTCTGAAAATGTCCTTAATTATTAAACCTCTGGATAAAATAAATAGGTGAGGTAACAGAGTGTTCTGTAGTGAGAAACAAAGTTTTCTAATAAATCTATAATGGGAATCAAGAAACCTTACAAAACGTGTATTTCTGTTTCAGAAATTGATTGTATTGATCCTCAAAAATTTCCCAAATGTATGTCACATTATTGATCTGTGTTTTCATCTCCTTAAACATTAGGAGGAGGGTGCTTGATGAATCCGTTTTTTTTTTTACAATGTCATTGTACCTGCCATATCCTGAGAAACTATAAATATTTCTTTTGATTTATTTGATTTTCATTAAAGGAAAGGTTTTATCATGAATTCTATAATAAGAAGTACAGCAATTCATCGTCACTTTCTCATGCAAACATCACGCTACATTGCATGGGAGTTGTTGATCAAATCTGATATGGCATTTCTGTTGCTGAGAGTTGGTCGAATTAGTGTTACGATATAAAGCTTGTGGTTACTTGGGTATACATTCAAGGATGATTGTAGCTATACGCTAGAACAACTATTGAGATAAAGGATTGTTCTTGTTATTCAATAACTTCTTGGAGATTAGGTCTATAAGTACTAAAGGCAATCTACTCAGATTTTTTTTAACCAAACTTCTTGAAGGTTTAAAGATCTAAGCTGAAAGCTTGTTTTGAAATGATGGCTCAGGTTATTCAATACTTCTATATAGTAAGGGTCTTCATTTCGTACACTATGAGTATGGTTCAAATATCTACAGGACTGAAGATCTAAACCTGTACAACTATAGAAATAAAAAAACTTTTCTAGGTTATCCAAGAACTTCTCGAAGTAAAGAGCTATATGTCTGAGGGCATGGCATGTGAGCTATTAGTTTTTTTTTACAAATAGTACAAATTTTTGAAGGCCCAAGAACCTAAGCTGGAAATTAGGGAAGTTTGTAGATTTTAGCTGGACCATCTATTAAGATAATAGTTTGTTGTTGCTAAAATTTCTTGCAGTTTATATCGTTGGTCCAGGCTATACACGGCTTCCATGGAATAAAGGTCTTCATATCTGTAAGCAGAAATTCATGAAGGTTTGTAGGGGTATGAAACAACTGTTATGATAAAAAAAAGGAGGGCTTCTTCTGGACTATCCAAGAACTTTATACCGTCTGACTAACGGCATGGAGTGAAGGTTTGCATATCTGCAAGTGAAACCATAAATTATTTGGCTGTTTATGTGTATTGATTCAAATTCATGGAGATATCTAGATATAAACCGGAATATTGTGATAAAAAAACTGCTCTAGGTTATCCACAAACTTCATGGAGTTTACATCTTCAGTTCAACTAGCACTACGAGCGATCAATTGTTTATTGTGCACAAAACTTATTCTTCAATGTCCGAAGTTCTAAGTTGAGATCAGTTGCATGCAAACAATATGTGGCTATGCAACAATCAATAGATTTTCTAGGTTATGCTCTGGAGTAAAGGACTTCGTATCTACAAGCGGAACTTTATGGGTATGATATGAATTCATGAAGTTCCAAAAATCGAAGCTGAATCCATATTTGAGGTGAAAGGTGGTCCTAGGTTATTCAAGAATTTTTTGTAGTTAAGGTCTTCATATCTACAAGTGAAACCGCCAATCGTTTGGTAATTTATCGATACGATTCAATGGAATTCATGGAGCTCCAGAGATCTAAATTGAGACATGTTTAAAGGCGTAAAATGGTTCTAGATTATTAAAGATCTTTCTAGAAAAGAGGTCTTGATATCTGCAAGCGGAAACATCTATGTTTTGGTAGTTTATGGTTATGATATGGATTTATGCTGGTCCGAAGATCAAAGTTGGAACAAAAATAAAGGTTATAAGCTATTCTAGGGTTTTCCCGAACTATTTATAGTTTAGGTTTTCATATCAACTTGCAAAACTTCGAACTAATTCGAAGGTACTCGACTCCAAAGAGATGTTATATATTACGAAATCAAATCACACTGTAGCTCGTAAGAACTCAACTTCATGGAGTATTTGGATCATATGTTATTTGAATTAGATATTTAAATCTTTAGAAATAGTAACCGAACTTATAGACTACCCACATGTGTTTTAATACGCTGGTAGACCTTAAGACCTTAAGACCTCAACTTCAAGGAGTTATTGAAGGCCAAAGAATGTAAATGTTATCCAAAATTTCGTTTGAATCATATCTTTAATGCCCTAAGAATATAAACTGAATTCATGAACCACCAACATATTTTTGGTAATGTTTGTAGATGTCAGGACCAAAATTTCAGGTAGTTCTTGGAAAATCTAGAAAACCTTCGTAATCCAAAATATTATTTAACCCTTCCAGGTTTAATTGTTTTCAAGGGTTATTATACAAGCAATTTGATGTATTCTGATTGATTTGGTGCTCCATAACATATAAATGATTGAAAAAAGTAGAAAATATTTTTTTTGAGTTAGGCTAGGTCGTCCAATCTGCCCTGGAGTTCACATTTTTGTTAGGTCCAGAAAGCTTAAGCTACAGCTGTAGATTTTAAGTTTTGCACTCCAGGATAGTTTGAATAACTTAGAACATTCGAATATTATCTCATAATTTCTGTTGTTTTTCCTGGATTTTCAATGAATATGTTTCAATACACGTCGTAGCTTTGTATACCCGAGAAAGCTTTTGTTACAACTGTAGGTCTTATATTCTGATCTCAACGATACTTTGGATGACCTGGAACATGTCATATTATTTTATGATGTTTGTTGACCTGTAATAATAATAATTGTTTACCTTATATCCCAAAAAACAATTGTTACAACTGTAGATTGTATATTCTGAACTCAAGGGCAGTTTTAATGACCTAGATCATTCCAGTTTACCTCATTTTTTTTACGTTCGAAAACATACTGAATCTGATTGAATACGTAGCGTAACTTTGTATAGCCCAAAAAGCTAAAATTACTACTGTAGATCTGATATTCTGAACTCAAGGACCGTTTGGATAACCTAGAACATCCCAGAAAGATTAAAAAATGTTTAACGTTTATCGACGAGAATTTCATAATACGTATGCATATGTACCATATTCGTAAACAATCCTTTACACTATTAATGAGGCATTAATTTTTTTTCTGAACTCCTTAATATAAACAAAGATACTTGTACCAAAAGGTACTGAAAAGCGCAAGAATGCATGGCAAGGTGCAGACTGCAAGGTGTACTTCGGAACTAGGGGTTCTACAACAGTGAACCAATTTCAAATCGCTAGTTGCACATTGATTGTTG
>JAHHFK020002272.1:0-133530 GCA_024533555.2 Aedes koreicus
TGAATTGGTAAATTCAAGTACATCGCAATCCATTGATTGATACACCTCGTTGTCGTTGTTGCAGGCCCGGTAGGGTTTCAGTGAAGTGGCCACTCTGTGCACAAAAGAGTCCAGAAGTTTATTTTCATCAATGGGTATCGAAACTACTTGTATTGAAATTGCAAAACGGAAGCAGATAGTAACAGAAAAAGCTAATAGAAAGAGTATCTTTTCATCCGCTTGTCGAGATGAACACTCGTAAGCTGTGGTGAAAAATGAGAGTTCGAACTTTAATTGAAGATCGGAACTAGGAATATACACATTCATCATCGAGTGACAAAAGCTGACTTCAGTTCGAAAAGCAATTATTCAACAAGACCTCTTTTTTTCAATAGAAGTGCGATAAAAGCGACACGCTCCATGGCTTTCTCATAGAGCGGGCGGAAGATAATAAATCTGTCATTTACTTTCAAAAGCTGAAACTTTGCACCCTCTTTAAGCTGAAGTCGGGTAGCCTGAGGCGGGCTAAGCTAATTTAAAGCCAAGCAGAACGCCAAAATCTCATTAAAAACTTTTTCCTAGCCCGGCGTCACACTTCCGGTTTGGTTCCCGCGGCAGACGACGGTGTGCCCCCTTCCATAAACCACTTAGGGCTTTGTCGCGCAAACTTACCCATTGATGGCGAAATCGATGAAAAACTCGACCAAATTGTGCGACATCCGTGCTTCTTTAGATTTGGGCGGGAAGTCCTGGAAGAGCTGCGGCGAGCGGAAGAGGTAGATCAGCTCGTCGCAATGCACCACGCCGTAGTTCCGCGTTTCGCGGGTAAACGAGTACAGCGAGGAGTACGAGTAGGGGCCTTTGAAGCTGAACTTGTAGATGCTCACCGGCGCCTGGGTGGTATCTGCTGACATTACGTGCTGCTTCACGGCCGCCTGCATCGGATAGAGGAAGGACACTTCCGTGTAGAGCTGGGGGCAAGAAATTGTATTGTGTTATGATATGTGGGTTACGTTAAACAAATTATATTGGGTTAAACATTGACGGTAGTTGCATGCATAATTAACTTTTTCAGAAAAGTAAATACAACAAAAACGATTTTGTTTGCAAGTTTAACCATATGTGAGTATGGAGATAAATAAGTGAAAGAGTGTTATTCGTAAAGTTCAATTTTATTATAAAAATGAGTCACTTTAGATGGATGGTTTTTGTCTTATTTCTATACTGGAAATCTATACTGAATACATCAGAATATTTAATCATTTATTGGTATTGAGCAAAGAATGAAGAAATACATCAAAACGATACACTTGTGAATGTATGGACTACATAAACCGTTACTACAATCATAATTAATTAACTCCCAAATTATAACTGAACCGACAATGTTTTTCCATCTAAGCATAAATCAATAACAAACCGTCAACTTACATCCACCATCCGTTGGGTGTTCTTCTGGGTAATCCACTCGTCATCAGGACTGTCGGCAAAAAAACGATCTTTCAAAGCCATCAATAGCTCATCCGCCGGTTCTTTTTCCATCAACAACGGCAACAGAGTGCTGATGTTTGCATTCAGCTCTTGAAGCAGCTCTGGATTGGACGTGATCGCGATGGCACGTACGGCGCCATCATTGGGCAAGAAGCCCGTCATCCAAGGAATTTGCTGATAATTGCCCTTCTGCCAAGACACGCGAGGATCCTCTACCAAAAATGCTTGATTGGACCAATCCGAGCTTTCAATCACCGGTCGGTACAAGGTGAGTGGATCGATTGACCAAACTTTCAACTTGCTAATGCTTTCGGCAAGCACTAATGGGTCGACGTTCCTCAGCACCTCCATCAACTGTCTGGAAGTAAGATTCTTCGCACATGGAATACCTACCACTTCTGCTTGCCGCCTAGCCAAATCTAACGGATCCTTCGTCGGATAATTCCAAGGAGCAATCGCATTACCGCTCATCACAATAGCTCTCGCAAATAACCCTTCACTCATCGGGCTTATCATATGCATGTGCACGGATCCTCCTCCAGCACTCTGACCGAAGATGGTCACCAGTGTCGGGTTGCCGCCGAACCTACCAATGTTTTTCTTCACCCACTGTAGTGCCATGGTTTGATCCTTTAGTCCGAAATTTCCCGGAGCCATCTCGTCCCCAGTCGACAGGAATCCTAAAACCCCTAACCGGTACTGGAATGTCACCAAAATTACCCGCTTGGTATCCATTATGTACTCCGGACCAACAATTTTAGGGCTTGCGCTGCCCGAAAAGTATCCACCCCCGTGAATGTAGACCATCACCGGTAGGGCCGCTTTGCTGGTATTTTGACCCTGAAATCAGCAAAAAAAAACAAAATAATAACAAATAAATCAAGTTAGCAATGGTTTGCTGAGTCAGTCCATTGGAGCAAAGTGCGGCAGACAAACAGTCACAAGCACGTGCTTCCGCGTGGCATGCTCCGTTTGTTGTAGGGGTAGGCGGGGCATTATGAGAATTTTATGAATTTTGTCATACCCGATGTGTGTTTTCAATTGAATGTTGCAAACATTTCAGAGATGGCCTATGTCGAGGGGTTAAAATAAATAAGGTGCTTTAGGATTAAAGCACATTACAGTTATGATCAACATTATTTTTCAAAGTTTAATAAATCTGTACAATACAACGAAAACGGACTCACATGCTTTGGAAACATCCGGGAATTGAGGGTATTTTGGTTTTATTTGACCGTATCTAGTATCAATTTGTGTGATTAGCTCACACAATCAAGCTTTATCATGTTCCACGAAATCGGGATTAAGTACAATGATATAGGCGCTACTACCAACCATAATGTTTGGAACAATTAAAAACTCAAGACAGAATTCACATTTAGCCCCACACACACCTACGTATCAACATGGAGTTCATTTACATTTCTCACGCCAACCGTGGCTGCCGGCAGGCAAACTGTTGACGAGACGAAAGCGCCGCCGATTGGTCGGCAAATGACAAAGTAGTTTTACATGGTAATACATGGCCGCATAGCAAATCGGGCCAGTCGAGAATTCAACTGAGTACCAACGGGTGATAAGCGTTATAGTTATCGCGGTCAATCAGCGGAGAAATCTCCGGGAAAAGTTAATACACTCCGGGCAGCGCGGAACGTGCGCGAATCGGATTTCTATTTACGTTCGATTTCTTCGACTTCTGCTATGGTTATTGATAACGGAGCAAACAAATTGCAGTGCTGACCTTAATATATTTATCACTCTTGGTTGGTAATCTATCGAGAGAAAAAAAAGAACAACAACTGGCTGATAAACTAAAATACTGTTTGAAATAGACAAAGAAAGATAAAGTCCTAGGTGATCTGTCTTACAACTCGGGAAACCCATTCAGTTCTTATATTCTGCTTCAAATTAAGGTCATCAGGGAAATGCTTGATATGGAGTACGCAGTTCTTTACAAAGTTTTATTCGGATAAATTGAATTTGACTTGAATGCTGGAATTAAAATGACCACATTCTTTTAGCAGGCTAAAATCTACACTGAAAATCAAAGTTAGTTAATGTTACGAATTAGAAGGTAGGACTCCCGAATCTATTCCTTGTTTTCTACAAATAACAGATTTTTACTTTTGTTGCCTAACTACGTAGTTAATGCCACACGTGCAACTGTAAAAGAACAGTGCACAGAAAAATAATAATTCGTGCATTGTATAAAAATAATACAGATAGCTACGAACATTTTGTTACAAATTTGCTATATGTATGTATGTAGGAAGCCACCATCCTAGCGTGGGCCTTGCCCTGCTTGCGGTTTCACTTAACAGAAAGATCATGCTTTGTTACCATTCTAAATTCAACATAAGGTTTGTATCCGCAATAATCCGGACACCTCAAAAATGAATAAAACATATATTTCGCATTATATTTCCGTCGTAGTTGTTTATTTCAGATTCATGGGATGTGTTTTAACAATTCGTGAAGACAAAACATAGTTATTCGGTTATTTGAATAAAATTTTCGTATTTTGCGCTTAAATCCAGACATAAGGGTTTGTACAGACTCTTCAGAAATCGTAGAAGCCATCTTTGTCAAAATTTGCTGGAAGTGTTTGATGTCTTTGATTCCTTGCTTCTTTCCAGAAAGCTTCTACTTCATCAGAGCCCAACATCTCTCGATTGTTCGTAGCTCTGGGCAATTTGGCGGGTTTGAGGTTTTTGGTACAATGTTTACTTGATTTGCTTGGTACCACTCCATCACAGTTTTAGCATAGTGGCATGATGCCAAATCGGGCCAGAACAAAGGTTTTTCTTTGTGACTTTTGATGAAGGGTAGCAATCGCTTCTGCAGACACTCTTTATGATAGATCTCCTTGTTGATTGTGCCTGTAGTGACGAAAGAACGCATGAAAACTTCGTCAAATATTCGCAGTACAAACTTCGATGTTTTTGTCACTTCTCGGTTTCCTCTCCACTGTCAAACGTTCCCTGATCCGGTGTTAATGAGGCAACAATTTCTAGCGTAAAGTGTATAGCAGCTAATTCAGCAACATACACGGAACAAGGAGCATGAAGTTTACGATTGGCGCTATAACTTTCATTAAATATACCAAAGCCTGCTGACTCCTCTATCAATGATCCGTCAGTAAAGAACGATTTAGTGGAATCAACTTGGCCAAACTTTGCAGCAAATATCACCGGAGCAATCATATGACGATGATGCTCTGGGATTCCATGAAGCTCCTGCTTCATGGATAAATCAAAATGAACCGAATTGTCGAAATCGGAGAAGCAAACACGATTGGAAATGTTCGGCGAAGGGCTGACATCCTGTGTTATGTACGAATGGTACAAGGTCATGAAGCGGGTTTGAGTATTCAACTCAAGAAGCTTCTCAAAGCTTTCGATCACCTGGGGGTTCATAATTTCACACCTGGTGAGGAGCCGGAGAGATAATTCTGAAAACCGATCCGAGAGTGGCAACATGCCAGCCAGCACTTCAAGACTCGTAGTGTGAGTCGAGTGCATGCAACGTAACGTTCCAGTTTAATGAAGTGCGACCGAGCCGCTGACTGAAAACAAAAACTACCGTATTTCATAACCGACAAAATCGTTGTCCGGTACTACGTTAGAAGATCTTGCGGATGTGCTCCCCACCAGGTCCCGGTAATTGTGCAGAGAAAGTTTACCCTCTGCTGGCTCTTTCGCTTCTGATACTCAATATGGGATCTCCAGGTGGACTTTGAATCGAACCAGACCCCAAGATATTTAAATGACATAGAATGAGTTATCGGCTTACCCCAAATTTGAAGCTTCGATTGTGCTGGGTTATGCTTCCTTGAAAAAACTACCAACTCAGTTTTCTCCGTAGAGAATTCGATACCCAGCTCTAAAGTACTAAGGGACAAATTGTCCAAAGTATCCTGTAAGGGTCCTTGCAGATCGACCCCATTGGGTCCCGTGACAGACACTACGCCGTCATCTGCAAGTTGTCTCAACGTACAGTTGTCACTTAGACAACCGTCAATATCTTTGACATAAAAATTATACAAAAGGGGGCTCAAACATGATCCCTGGGGGAGACCCATGTAGCTAAATTGGGAAGCTGTAGAGGTTCCATCAAAGAAGCTCATATGTTTCTCTGACAGCAAATTGTACAAAAAATTATTCATTAATGGTGAAAAGCCACAAGCGTGGAGTTTATCTGAAAGAACTTCAACAGATACTGAATCAAAAGTCCCCTTGATATCCAAGAATACAGAAGCCATTTGCTTTTTTTTAGCAAAAGCTAACTGAATATCTGTGGAAAGCAACGCGAGACAATCGTTCGTTCCCTTACCCCTAAGGAAACCATATTGAGTATCTGAAAGCAGATTATTCGTCTCAACCCATTTGTCCAGGCGGAAGAAGATCATTTTCTCCAACAACTTTCGAATACAAGATAACATAGCGATGGGTCGATAGGAGTTGTGGTCGGACGCGGGTTTGCCAGGTTTTTGAATGGCGATAACTCTCAGCCGCATCCGGTACAATGTTGAGCTCCAAAAACTGATTAAACAAGTTCAACATGCGCCTCTTCGCGACGTCTGGAAGGTTCTTAAGCAAGTTGAACTTGATTCTATCATCTCCTGGAGCCTTATTGCCACACGAAAGGAGCGCGAGAGAGAGTTCTACCATTGAAAAAGGTTGGCTGTTCTCATCTATCGAACTCTCGATTTCGCGAGGAATGATCCGTGAATGTCATACAAATTAATATACATAATACAGTGAAGGGATATTATAATATGAACTGATACCTATTCTATTTTCATTTACATGTCTGCAGATTGTTGTCCTGCTGCAATTGTAGAATTACTTGCGTAACCAATATGAACCTGAAAATTTCATTTTCATTTTCATTTTGCAGCATTTGGTGGGGCAATAAGAGCCCAAGTCAGTCCAAAGCCGATGATGGAGGAGGGGTAATGGCGAACTAGTCTATTCTGACCACATGAACTCCATGGGAAGGAACAAGGATAGGTTTGGGTAGGTGCTTAAGGTAGGGCGTTTTGGACCGGTTAAAAATACTGCAAAAAGAAGATCATAAAATCGTTAATTTACAATTCCTCATTACAATGGCATTTACATTTACAATGATACACGGCAAATCCCGAAAAGATAGAGAGAGCCATTCCCTATAGTTCGATAATTCGTATCGATGTGACCAGGCTATTTGAGATGCCACTGTAAATTGGGGCCTCCCTTAGCACAGTCGGCAAAGATGCAGCTACAAAGCAACACCATGCTGGAGGTGGCTGGGTTCAATTCCCGGTATGGTCTTGGAATGTTTCGTTAAGGGAAATTCCGCGACTTGCTGGGCATAGCGTATAATGTGTACTTGCCACACAATCATACTAATGCAAAAATGGTACCTGGCATCGAAAGCTCTTAATTAATAACTGTGGAAGTGCATTTAGAACACTAAGTTGAGAGCAAGCAATAAGCTAATTGTGAAAGCAATAAGCTTGAAATGCTAAAGAAGAAGAAGAACTGTAAATTTCATGATGGTTTTTACGCTACAAGTTAGCTATATCAAAGTAACATCTCCCTTTGATTTGCTATAATTTGAAAGGCGGCTGTCGTACCTTGTGATCAAAAAGTTCCGGTAATTTTCAATTTAAAAAGGCCGCCTTTATTTTTTCGGTAAAATTTTTTAGTGTAAGATGGCAACACTAGTTCTGATATTCTGTCAAAGTGTGAGAGCAAATTATCCATTAGTTTTGTTTTGACAACTGCTTTTGTTAGTCGAAAAATAGACGCTCGGGGTTTTTAGGGGAAAAATGGAAAAGGGGTTGGGGGATTGTGGGGGGAGGTTGGGGGTGAGGGTGGGTGGGTGTGTTGGAGGGGGGGGGGGGGGCGTGGGGTGGTGGGGGGGGTGTGTTTGGTGGGGGGGTTGGGGTTGTAAGGGGGGGTGGGCGCGGGGGGTGTTTCGGGGGGGAAAAGCAAATTGTGGTTTTTTTTTTGGGTGGGTGTTGGGAGTTTTTGGGGATCTCACTTCGTTCAGCGAAAGAAGAAAGTCCGTTCGATCCAGCGCTCCGTTGTTTTGGAAGATTTTTCGAGTGCGATCCTTGGAAATAATTAGTTTTTTTTCTCTAAATCTATTCACTTCAGTGAAAGGAGTGAAAGTGAGTTTTTTTTTCTAAGAAGGCAGTGTGGTTTTCCAGTGAAATAAGAAAATCAAGCAGTGCTTGCTGGCGAATTATCATCCCGCTCATTTTCGCTTCATCTCCGCGTGGTGACGCTAACCAGCGATACACCACTACATCGCCAACGGTCATCCGACATCGTCGAGCGAGTGCACCCGAAGGCGATCGGATACACCCGTGCACCCACGCAGCGCACCGCTCCCCGCTGCCCGCATAGAAGTGCGACGTTCAGGCATACGGTGCGTCAGCAGCAGCAGCAGCAGCAGCAACAGATCAGTAATATTAGTTAAGTTTTTTTTTTTTTTTCCTCTGTCTCTCATCCCACTAGAGTTTAGCGTTAATTTGTGTGTGTTCCTGTTTTGTGTTTGTGTGTGATTTAAATTTTTGGGGGAGTCCAACGCTCCCACCAGTAAGGCAAATCGTGCATGTTGAAGAGGTTTCTTCGACATGGACGGTTTGGCTGAAAAAGTGCCTTTGCCACCTGATGATGGGGAGGCACAAACAAAATTCCGACCGCGATCGTATCCAATTGACTCGGTCGGTCCATGGGTTGTCTACTTTCAGCCCAAAAAGAAACCTTTGAATGTGTACCAAATTACTACTGATTTGACGAAGCGATTCTCAGCCGTGACAGAGATCACGAAAGTTAAATTTAATAAACTCCGTGTTGTCGTCTCTAACCTGAAGCAGGCTAATGAGATTGCTTCCTCCCAGCATTTTACACTGGAATATAGAGTTTATATTCCAGCTCGTGATGTGGAGATTGTAGGAGTGGTCACAGAGGCGAGTCTGTGCACTGAAATTTTGGAGAAGCGGGCGGTTGGCCGATTCAATAACCCTCTGCTCCCCCCAGTTCAGATACTGGAAGTAATAAAATTAGTTAAAATGTCGCACAGCGAGGGTAAGAAAAAAGTTACCCCCACAGACTCGTTTCGGGTGACCTTTTCTGGCTCTGCCCTTCCTCACTACTTAGAACTGGACAAACTTCGGCTACCTGTGCGGTTATTTGTACCCCGGGTAATGATCTGCCAAAACTGCCAGCAGATGGGGCATACGGCCTCCCATTGCGGCAATAAAGCACGCTGCTCAACTTGCGGGGAGAAACATGAGGCTGGTCCTTGTGCAGATAACACACTAAAATGCGTTTTCTGCAAGGGAACTCCTCCCCATGCTCTCTCGTCATGCCCGGCGTACAAACAACGCGGGGAAAAATTGGAACGTTCTCTGAAACAACGTTCAAGGCAATCTTTTGCAGAAATGCTTAAGAAAGCCTCGCCACCCGATGTTAATACAAATCCTTTTGCTCCTCTGTCAGATGACGAGTCTGATTCGGACTTGCTTGAGGAGGGGACATCTTTCAGTTTTCCGGAAGGTGCTTCGCGGAAGCGAAGACGCATCCGAGCAGGGAAAGTAGCTGAACAGAAGCCCCAAATCCACATGCCCAATTCAAAGAGCAGTGTAAAGAAGGATAATCCGAATCCTCCTGGTTTTCGAAGTGCCAACTACACACAGGATTTCCCATCTCTCCCGGGGACATCCAAAACCCCTGATGCCCCGATTTTAAGAACAGAAGTCCCCTCTTCATCTGGGCTGTTCTCATTTGATGATATTGTGGAAGGTATTTTCAAGTACCTCGAAATGTCTGACCCTCTTAAAAGCATTGTTATGGCAATGCTTCCCACTGTGAAAACTTTTTTGAAGAAATTAACATTAAAGTGGCCCCTCCTTGCAGCTATCATTTCCTTCGATGGATAATTTGCCAAAAGAGGTCGGGGATTTGATCACTGTTCTGCAGTGGAATTGTCGAAGTCTTATTCCTAAATTGGAATCATTTAAATTTTTAGCTCACAATATCAGTTGTGATGCATTTGCTCTTTGTGAAACATGGCTTTCACCCGAAATCGATCTTCCGATTCACGACTTCAACATTATTCGGCTTGATCGTGAGGATTCACGTGGAGGAGGAGTACTTTTGGGGATCAAAAAGTGCTACTCCTTCTATAGAGTGAATTTTCCTCCAATTCCAGGTATTGAAGTTGTCGCATGTCAGGCTGTTATTAAAAATAAAAGCCTTTGCATTGCTTCCGTTTATCTTCCTCCTAGAGCCTCAATAAACCAAAAACAACTTTCAGATATTTGTTCGGTTCTTCCTGCTCCGCGGTTGATCATGGGAGATTTTAACTCTCACGGTACAGGCTGGGGAGAACTGTTCGATGACAACCGGTCTTCTTTGATATATGACCTCTGTGACAACTTCAATATGACCGTTCTCAACAATGGAGAAATTACACGCTTGGCTGGTCCATCCTCACTTGGCAGTAGGTTAGACCTTACACTTTGCTCGAATTCATTATCGTTGGACTGCACGTGGAATGTGATCCAGGATCCCCACGGTAGTGATCATTTGCCTATTAAAATTTCGGTTGCCACCGGGCTCACTCCGGCGGAATCCATCAACGTCACGTATGATCTAACTCGTAATATCGATTGGACAAGGTTCAAGACAGCAATAGATGAAGCCGTAACAACGGTAGAAGGGCTTCCACCGCTGGAGGAATATAACTTCCTCTCCAACCTGATTTTGGAAAGCGCGCTACAAGCTCAAACTCGACCAGTTCCAGGAACGTCATTTCGCAGGAAACCTCCTTCCCCATGGTGGGATCCGCAATGCACCGAGGTTTACCGCAAAAAGTCCGACGCGTTCAAAGTTTTTCGTAGACGTGGAACACCTGAGCACTTCGAAAGGTACACGGCTCTCGAACGAGAATTTAAGAGCCTCATCAAGGCCAAGAAACGCGGTTACTGGCGACAATTCGTGGACGGACTATCGCGTGAAACGTCGATGAATACCCTTTGGAATACGGCGCGAAGATTGCGTAACAGAATTACGAACAACGAGAACGAGGAGTATTCGGACCAATGGATCCTCAAGTTCGCGCGAAAAGTTTGTCCAGATTCTGTGCCTGCACAAATGTTTCCTCGCGAAACCACGAATTCAATAGATGAGATCAACCAACCTTTTTCAATGGTAGAACTCTCTCTCGCACTCCTTTCGTGTGGCAATACGGCTCCAGGGGCTGATAGAATCAAGTTCAACTTGCTTAAGAACCTTCCAGACGTCGCTAAGAGGCGCATGTTGCACTTGTTTAATCAGTTTCTGGCTCTCAACATTGTACCGGATGACTGGAGACGGGTGAGAGTTATTGCCATTCAAAAACCTGGTAAACCCGCGTCAGACCACAACTCCTATCGACCCATCGCGATGTTATCTTGTATTCGAAAGTTGTTGGAGAAAATGATCCTTTTCCGTCTGGACAATTGGGTTGAGACGAACAACCTGCTTTCAGATACTCAATATGGTTTCCGTAGGGGTAAGGGAACGAACGACTGCCTCGCGTTGCTTTCCACAGAGATTCAGTTAGCTTTTGCTAAAAAAGAGCAAATGGCTTCTGTATTCTTGGATATCAAGGGGGCTTTTGATTCAGTATCTGTTGAAGTTCTCTCAGATAAACTCCACGCTTGTGGTTTTTCACCATTAATGAACAATTTTTTATACAATTTGCTGTCAGAGAAACATATGAGCTTTTCTCATGGAAACTCTACAGCTTCTCGATTTAGCTACATGGGTCTCCCCCAGGGATCATGTTTAAGCCCCCTTTTGTATAATTTTTATGTCAAAGACATTGACGGTTGTCTGAGTGAGAATTGTACGTTGAGACAACTTGCAGATGACGGCGTAGTGTCTGTCACTGGACCCAATGGGGTCGATCTGCAAGGACCCTTACAGGATACCTTAGACAATTTGTCTACTTGGGCTCTAGAGCTAGGTATCGAATTCTCTACGGAGAAAACTGAGTTGGTTGTTTTTTCTAAGAAGCATAACCCTGCACAACCGAAGCTTCAAATTTTGGGTACACCGATAACTCATTCTATGTCATTTAAATATCTTGGGGTCTGGTTCGATTCAAAGTGCACCTGGAGATCCCACATTGAGTATCTGAAGCGAAAATGCCAGCAAAGGGTCAACTTTCTCTGCACAATTACCGGGACCTGGTGGGGAGCTCATCCACAAGATCTTCTAACGTTGTACCGGACAACGATTTTGTCGGTTATGGAATACGGTAGTTTTTGTTTTCAGTCAGCGGCTCGGTCGCACTTCATTAAACTGGAACGTATTCAGTATCGGTGTCTTCGTATCGCGTTAGGTTGTATGCACTCGACTCATACCATGAGTCTTGAAGTGCTGGCTGGCATGTTGCCACTCTCGGATCGGTTTTCAGAATTATCTCTCCGGCTCCTCACCAGGTGTGAAGTTATGAACCCCCAGGTGATCGAAAATTTTGAGAAGCTCCTTGAGTTGAATCCTCAAACCCGCTTCATGACTTTGTACCATTTGTACATAACACAGGATGTCAGCCCTTCGCTGAATATTCCCAATCGCGTTTGCTTCTCCGACTTCGGAAATTCGGTTCATTTTGATTTATCCATGAAGCAGGAGCTTCGTGGAATCCCAGAGCATCATCGTCCTATGATTGCTCCGGTGATATTTGCTGCAAAGTTTGGCCTAGTTGATTCCGCCAAAACGTTTTTCACTGACGGGTCTTTGATAAAGGACTCCGCTGGCTTTGGTGTATACAATGAAAATTATAGCGTCGCTCGTAAACTTCAAGCACCTTGTTCTGTTTTTGTCGCGGAATTGGCAGCAATTCATTTTTCTTTAGAGACTGTTGCCTCTTTTACACCGGATCAATACTTCATTATCACGGATAGTCTTAGTTCTATAGAGGCTATTCGCTCCTTGAGGCCGGTAAAGCACACCTCTTATTTTCTTATGAAAATACGAGGTCTTCTAAGTGCTTTATCTTCACGTTCTTTTATTATCACCTTTGTGTGGGTCCCTTCTCATTGTTCGATTACTGACAATGAGAAAGCGGACTCGCTTGCAAGGGTGGGCGCTATGGAAGGCGATATTTATGACCGACAAATCGCCTTCAACGAATTTTTCTATATTTTTCGTCAGATATCACTCGATAGCTGGCAGTATAAATGGAGTAAAGGAGATTTGGGGCGATGGCTACATTCTATCACTCCTAAGGTGTCTAAAAAATGTTGGTTCAGGGGATTGGATGTGGGTCGAGACTTCATTCGTGTCATGTCTCGCCTCATGTCCAATCATTATTCTTTAAACGCTCATTTGTTCCGTGTTGGGCTGGGAGATAGCAATCTCTGTGAATGTGGACAAGGTTACCAGGACGCAGATCACGTAATTTGGTATTGTGCTGAGCATCGTGGAGTCAGATCTGAGCTTTATGATTCCCTTCGGGCTCGAGGTAGACAACCCAATGTACCGATTCGAGACATTTTGGCTGCACGCGATCTGGAATTTATGAAACTCATTTATGTGTTTTTGACTAACATTAGCCTTAGATTGTAGTTTGATTAACTTACTTGTTTAGGTTAAATTTGTGAGGATTGTGTGCATCGGTGTGTGATTGTGGTTGTGTGTTTGAGTGTTGTGTGTGTGTGTGTGAGTGAGTGATTTTTTTTTTTAAATTTAAAACGCTCAATAAAAAATTGTAATTTGAAATTCTAGATTTAAGAAAACCATTGTTCCTTTTGCTTTGTTTAAAATTTCCACCGCAATTTTCCCATCCATAAAATTGTAATTCCTATTAACCTCGAGACGGCCGCGAGTAATCGGTTCCACCCCCTTAACCTTAGTTCTAAGATAACTGATGTATATAAACATGAAAACTTGGCTCTGTAAAGTTGATTCGATTGAGCCTGTACAAATAAATGAATTCATAAAAAAAAAACACCGCGCTCACTATTTGTGAATTTTTGGCCAAGAACTCCACCAATACCATCAAACAAGCACCATATTCACCAGACCTTGCCCCGTGCGACTTCTTTCTCTTCCCAAAACTGAAAATTCCGCTCAGAGGTAGGCGTTTTGAATCGATTGATGCGATAAAAAAGAATTCGCTGGAAGAACTGAAAGCCATACATTCATCGGCCTATAAAAAATGTATGGATGATTGGATAAAGCGCTGGCATATGTGTGTTGCCTCTAATGGCGAGTACTTTGAAGGCGATAATAAAGATATCAATTAAAAATTGAAATAAATGCGTTTTTTTTTCAAATTACCGGAACTTTTTGATCACAAGGTATACCGCACATATTTAAATTATAATTTATATTAGAATTAGAATTAGAATTGCAATTAAGGTATGTTTGGTGTTTAGTTAATGACAATCAATGTAAGAATTGCCACGCCAATGAAATATGCACCTCCTGTCGTGTCCCTTAACTACTTGATGTCAGGCGTCTACAAACTGTTTCTAGCCTCGTCTAAGCGTAAATTGCGTCAAAGCCCGCCGGTAGCACACCTCTTTCATTCTGAACAAACCCACCTATGACAAACCCCAGTGATACGATACTCTGAGTTCCTAATCAGGCCCCCCGCATCCCACAAAACCACAATACTTTTGGCCACGGTCTAGAAGTCCACTGCATAGGAAATTCTGTGACACAGTTCAAACTACCACCCGAAATTTAATATTAAACGTTTTCAAAATTGAATAAATCTATCTCTGATTAAAATTTAAGTGATTTCATCACTTACAAGATTATCACTACTTTGTGTGGCTGGACCTTTGGCTCTCCCATGAATGGTTCATTAGAGCAGAAGGTCATACAATGACATGACCTAGCGACATCTATCATAAATCAGCTATCTCCAATGCAACATTAACATGAGATTAGGCCCTCCCACCAGCGCCCAGGTACAAAATCCAGCCACGGAGAGGCAATATTAACCTGGAAAATTTAAAAATATGGGGGAAAAAAAAAATATTATATTAAAAGGAAGAAATGTATTTTAAATTTGGTTAGTTTGTTGAAATTTGGGGGGGGGGAAGGGGGGGGGGGGGGGGGGGAGACAACTTAATCTTGCATTAATTTTAATGCCAATACTATGAGTATTAGTGAAAATAATAAAATTATAATATCATCACTATACGGTATTATGATATCATAAACTGTCAATACAATGCTATAATTTTATTAACAGTGTATAGTTATCGCGCATGGTTTGCTTTTTTTTAATTTGTTGACGTACGGCGGATTCGTCACCTAGTGGCAAGTCAATTTCGTTCAGCTTAGGTCCGGCACATCGAGCAGTTTACTTGTGTTGGAAGCAAAAATATTGTAAACATTGCTGAGCACGTGGGTGATGACGTCAAACTACCATAACATTCCATACTGTGAGCTGATAGTTTGACATCACCATAATCAGCTGTTCCGTGTAAAAAGGTAAACATTGAGACGAAACACAAACACCACTATATATTTCCACATCTCACGAATACCAATAAGCCAGATGACCCGGACCTGGGTATAAACGACATTGGTGGCAAGTGTCATCTCACTAGAGTGCACTCCAAAACGAATTTACTCTAAATCACACTATTGTCAAGATTAATATTTTAATCTTGAATTAGTGGTATTATAATACAATTTAATGCGAAAATTAAAGATGTCTCCCCCTAGGTTTTGGCCTGATTTGGGGGCATGTCATTACGGAAAGGACACTTTAGAATGGTACAAAAATAAAAAATTTGTTTTGGGGGGGGAAAAAAATAACCGCGGAAGCGGGGGGGGGGGCGGGCAAAAAAAATTTTTGGGGGTTTAAAACAAAAAAAATGCGAAAATTAATAAAACAAGCAGCGGACGACATCAAATAAAAAAGATTGGCCAAAAGAGGTCAAAATGGTGGGAAGTACCACTGTGCAGAAGCTAATGGGTCATGTTCGAGGAAAAGTTAGAAGTCTTGGCAATGATTAAATATGTTGATTAAACGAGAGTAAAGTATCATATAAAACACAAATACAAATATGATTTGCCAAATAAAATTATTAAAACTAAAATAAAAACATTACTGTTTTGTTATTTTGAAAGTGTGCTTATACTTTCTGGAACAGTATATAATACAAATTTCCAACTTGAAAGATGTACATGGCATTTTAAGACACAATTAAATTAGTTGACCGTGTAAAAAGCGGCTACAGTAAGTCAATACGAGGACATAATATGCGCATGTACAAAACATATCTAACATCCACTGGATTGCTACTGAAAAAATATAATTAGATATGTAATAATATGCCATTAGTCCTGGAAAAGCTGAAAACAGACAATATCATTCCAAATATCGAAAAAATAATTTCAATGAAAGATATTATTTTGTAAGACATGTTGTTAAGACATTTCTTTATACTGCTCTAGTTACGTTTAAAATATAGAAATTGGAGTGATCGAAGAGCCCAGTGTGATGGTTTCTGAAATAAATGGCTTATCTAATTATTATACCGCTAAACACAATATTGAAATACAATCCTATACTGCCTATAAGCTCATGCCAGTCCTTTAAGAATATAGTAGTTAATGTTCAGAAGCGACGTAAATATTATGCTGAAATGCTGAAAAACAAAGCCTTTTATCCATGTCATGTTGCTCCAGGCTCCTGAGAAAAATGGTTTTGGAATGCAAAGATGATTCCAAAGCCTGCTGAAATCATTAAATGATATGAGAATGGAAAATTATATATGATTGACAGGTCGCACCCCCTCACTTCGCCATTGTTGAATTGACAACATTGCCCAGGCTACGCCAACCAGCGTCTCCATGTTTCAGCTGGCAGTTTTTTGTGATCATATGACTCGTGGAGGCGTGATGTGGGAACTTGTGAGGACCAGAAGTCGATCGCACCCTCCTTCGATGTTGTCAACTCACCATTTGAAGCCCGGCTACTGTGAATAATGTGTGATATCACAATACCCATTCAAAATGTTGACTTGTGTTTAATGATTCGAGACTTTTCTGGATTTGTCCTTATCCTTGCCAACTAGACATTTCCTGTTATTAGATTATAGTCAGATATATTTAACTTCAATTCAGCTTTTATTATTGCATGCATTATTGGCATTAGAACGATATAAGGCACCAGTGATGTTCTGACATTCAGTCCAAGTAAACTATGGACTAAAAAAGTAATTAGTGATATTGTAAAAATCCAATTATAAACAGTACGTGAAACAATTCAGTATTTGATCCTTATTCTTCTACTTGGATTTATTTGTCAGCCGCTCAAATGAGTGTTCTCTGAAGCACGTCCACAGTTCTTAATTGAGGACTTACTTTGCCATTCCAATGCTTCCAATCATACACTTAGTGGCATGCACACGCTTATGCTCTGAATGAATTTCCCACTCGTAAAAACATTTAATCTGCATTCGGGCTAGGCCGGCGCCGGTATTCCCTTGGTCTTGGAGCAACAGTTTTTACACATTGAGGTTCTCTGTGTAATTACAGCTGATCTGGCAATAACGGAGTAGCATCATAGGGCGGTCAATGATGCTCATCATGCTCATGCTAATAAAAGTGTAAGTGCGTGTTTGACGTTACAGTATTTACACGGCCACTACACTTTACTCAATTTTGAGTCGTTTTGACTCACTTTCTTTAAAACTTAAGTCACTCAAATATGAGCAAGTGTAACTGGGATTGACAAGTCGCAAAATCCCAAGTAACTTTTTAAGTTTTATGAATTCATACAAGGGTGTTATAAAACGACATCCATAAAACCCTGGTCACGGCGTATTTGTCTTGATATCTTCTCCCAAAACCTCATAAAGACTAAAATTTGGCTAGTTGGCCCACCCTGGCAGAGGTTCTGAAGGGTATATTTTAGAGGCAGTTCTAAAGGGTGTCCACGATGAAATTGCCACACACAAAATTGATTCGCAAAATTCGAGTTTTCATCCGATTGCCATCAAATTTTCAGGGATTGAGAAATAACTATTAAACTTCATTTTACCATTTTACTCGTATTTTATTTACAGTCCATACGCAAATGCCCGCACCTTGGCCTTAACCCCTGCCATAAGATTCTGCACAACCTGTGAATCAACCATTTTTTGCATGTAAACCCATACTTTCTTCAGTTCCTCGACTGTCTTCACTACCTTAGGTCGTTTAAGAAGGTGCTGCTTCATAATCGCCCAGTACTTCTCGATGGGGCGGAGCTCCGGAGTGTTGGGAGGGTTGAACATTTTCGGCACGAAATTGACCTTATTGTCCGCATACCACTTCAGCACGTCCTTGGAGTAGTGGCATGAGGCCAAATCCGGCCAGAAGATTGTTGGGACGTTGTGGGCCTTCAGGAGAGGAAGCAGCCGCTTCTGGAGGCACTCTTTTATGTACACCTGTCCGTTCATCGTGTCCTGGGTCACGAAAGGTGCACTCCGCTTCCCGCACGTGCAGATGGCTTGCCAAACCAGGAATTTCTTCGCAAATTTGGACATCTTCTGAGTGCGGACATGCTCCGGAACGCTGAACTTATCCTTGGCCGTGAAAAACAGGTTGCCGGGGATCTGTTTGAAGTCGGCCTTCACATATGTTTCGTCGTCCATGATGCAGCATTCAACTTTCGTCAGCATGTTGAGGTACAACTTCCTGGCACGGGTTTTGGCGGACTTGTTCTGCTTCTCGTCGCGATTAGGGGCCTTTTGTACCTTGAACGTTCGAAGCCCAGCCTTAGTTTTGGCCTTCTGGACAAAACTTCGGCTTGGGTGCAGCTTCTTAGCCACATCCCGAACGGAGGCGTTCGGATTTCGGTTGAAGGCCCCAACTACGCGGTTGTGATTTTTGGTGTTGTACGGAATACTTTTTCCTTCACTTTTGGGCTTCCGATCGGTGGTCAACCGTTCCTCGAACCGCTTAATCACTCGCGACACCGTGGAATTCGCGATTCCCAACGTTTTAGCGATGGAACGATGCGAGAGATCCTTGTTCTCGTGATGAATGCGCAAGATTTTATCACGCACGAGCTGTTCTTTCGAGTCCATTTCCGCGAGTTTTGATCACAGGACTTTAAAACTTGCAGGATGTAAATAATGCACTATGAACTAAATCCACCCCAATTTTCATTAAATTCTACCCAACGGTTAAAAAGTTAGAGCAATTTCATAGTGTGGCAATTTCATCGTGGACACCCTTTAGATTGGATTAAAATAAAAAGATTTTATGATGACCGAATTAAAAACCGTTTGAAAACCAAATGTAAACTACAATAAAAGCAATTTTACATCTACAAAAACCTGTTTCGTGCCACTTCTTCTAGACGCATGCCAAAACCACTCAAAACAGTTTTATTCATATTATAATCGTATTCATAAATTTTATTTAGTCTCAACAAATTCATTTCAACAAAAAACACTTCTGATTGGAGAAAACATTTACCTATCAGTATTTTCAAAGTCGAAATATTTATCTCAATTCTATTGATTTATCATAATTTATCACTAGTCTAAAATTTCAAGTGCCAAATAAAATTCATTGTGTCAAGTGCTTGAACAGAGCTGAAAAACTAAGTGCACCTTCGAAATACGCTGTATTTTCTTATATTTTTTTTATTTAAAAAAAGTTTAATTCTTCGTTAAAGTTAAGTTTTTTGCCCAATCACTCTTATTTAACCCTTTGTTTATTCCACATAAACTGCTGTATAAAAATAAACCATGACAATCGAAATATATCACGATATATGGAAATTATAAACCTGCCATGAAGATTGGAATAAAAATGGTAGCGGCATTAACATTGATCTTTCATAAGCCATTATTGAAAATGCTGTTTTGTTTTTATGAAAGCATCTATAATTAAATCAAGTTTCGATATGGCGATATGAAAATAATTTTGAGGCTTAACTGCTTCTGTGCATGTATTTTGCTACATGCTAGACCGGCTAGACCAGAGCTGTCATACCAAGCTATTACCTGAAACGAGTTTTGACAGTTCAGGCTACATAAAAAAATATTCCGCAGGAAGTAAATTATTCGCATGAGAACTGGAAAGCAATTCCGTACAAAATAGTGCAGACAATTGAACGATGCGAAACATGCCTCACAATTATTCCATCTGGACTTGTAACGAAATTGATGAATCATTTGACATTTACACCGTCTCCAACTCGAGGTTGTACAGACTGAACATTAAACATAGAGCGAATTACAACGGACACCTTATCCTAACACCCAGTGGACCAGATTGGACATTTTCGTTTTGCGAAAAGTTCCACAGGCTAGAACGGGAATCGAACCCTCACTTCATGACAATCGCTTGAACGACGGGAGACCGCTTGACCACGAAGCCCGAAATTGATGAATCATAAAATCATCATGGTTCGTAACCAACTTTTCCGAAAGAACAGCTTCTCCGACAACTCGCGGTCATTTTCAACTGATTAATGTTGTTGTCTTTTCATGGAACTTAGTTGATGGGTAGTTGGCAAATCACTATTCAGAATGCTCAAGAAGTTTTGCTTAATTTTTCACTTAAACGTGCTACTTGTTTTCACTTTCTTAAGTTCATTGCTATGTCAATCCATCTCTGTTTTATTTTATTATGACAACAATGGTAGAGCAGTTTATCATACTCATCATGTAGTTCAAAATGCTACAATATAAGCTGTATGCTCTCGTCAGAAGCCAAATGGTTTAATGATGGTTTTTATAATGATAAAGCGTGCTTATGAAATATTTTATTATAACTCTGTAAAACAAATATGAACGTGCGTTATTATTGACTTACTGAACGGTTTTGTGAAGGAATAGATTTCACCGTCAATTATTTTTAAAAGCTTGACTGTTTTTGACTTCACCTTTCTGCTAGAAAAGGTAATAAAAACAGCCAAAAGTAAAATAATTTACTATTCACCTTTCACATAATTGAAAATAGCATGTATATTGCAGTAATAAAGCCCTTATAAATTAGAACAAAAGCTAAAAGGCAGTAGGATTGTTACTTGGAATCCATCTGATTTCAGCTGATGTCTTGGAAATATATTACTCATATATGAGTGACTCCATTTTTGGCAAAAGTGAGTCAAAAACGGCTCAAAATTTAGTCAAATTGGAAGCCGTATATATTAGATCTAAAAAGATACAGCTGATGAAGGGAGTCAATTAAACCTACTAGAACGTACTAGAATGTTTGTCTAGAAATGAATTTTAGCAACTTTCTTAGAAAAATGTTGTTGATTTACTAATGAAAAAAACTCTCAATATCTTAGAAATGCTTTTCGACTTAAATCACATCTCTTCAACTCATACTAAAAACACACTCAAAACAAACCAACAAGTTCATTATCGAGTGATAAAACAAAATAATCGCACGATAGCACACGACCGGAATCTGGGCCACTAGGCGTGTTGTGCTGCTGTCCAATACACATTCTAACCTGATAAGCCCTTACACGTGCCGTTCAAATTGCTGCGTAACCGTCATCCCGCGTGTTTGTGTAAATGTGTCTACCTACTGAGATGCATCATCTTTACCTCACGTTCAGATTGGGGCCCTTGCGTATCATTGTGGGAATGCTGAGCGAAGCTCCCATATACTATCAATAAAAGTTCAACATTTGCATTCAAATGGGATGTATAGACGTAATTATTTATCACAAGGGGGTGATTAAGTAATTGAACAGCTCCTTGATAGTCACACGTGTCGGTGAAAATCACTCATAACCGGTAAATCCGAGGAGGTGTGCAAAACCAAACTAGTATAGTGGTCGGTGTCAAATATGTTTCCAGGTGTGGTTGTGGGGTTCTGCTCTTATCTCGATCAATAATTGCTGCTCCAACTTGTAGCGAACAATGTTTATAGGATCTGACGTTCGCTGCGAACAGTGAGCTATAGTTTAGTTATCAGACATTCAAGATAATCTATACGGCGGTCATTAGAAATCCTGCTGTTTTTAGTATCGGCTGGACGATTAGTGATACTTGAAATAATTGACATAACAATTTATGACTGATCCCAGTGTTTATTGTCGGCGCGTGGCAGTGAGTAGGATAAATGACAGCTAGAAAAAAGGGAGCACAAACGTAATTTGTCAAAGAAGCTGTCAACACCTGTTACAGTCAGTTTTCAGTCGGATGTGGAATGAAATTGTTTGAGGGAGGCAGGGTTGGATTAGGCCAAAATGATGACAAAAATACAAACTAAGTTCAAAGTTTGACGATTCCTTAACATCGGATTGCATGGGAAAAGAAATCAAATTTACAGACAACGATTAATGAAGTGTTGGGGGCAATCTTAGTTGCAATCTATTGCTATCATGATCGTTAATCAGCTGATCAGCCGATGAAAATAACGATGAATGCCTCTTGAGTAAGGGATTACACATTTTCCTTCTGCTGCATCTGTTTGGTTCATTCTTTTTAGTTGCACGCAAACAAGCATGAAATAAAAACTTGTCAAAACTGCGTTTTTTTTTTTTTTAATTCTCAGATCGATTGATAAAAACATATACCTACTTACCTTCGGTCGATATACGTTCAGGTAGAGACAGTCTTCGGTTCCCATCGCCGGTGTATTCGGAATAAGATCATTTTTCTGGACGCACATGAATTTTTCCTCGGTGGCATTGTACTCTCCCCGCTCACGCCAGGGTTCGTTCGGCACGGGATTCTATGATTGAAGGAAAACAAACAATGTACTGATTGATTGTAACATGCTGATGTACATGATAAATAAAACAATTCAAAATAAAGCGAAACTCTCGGAGAACTAGTAGCACAATATCTAAGTTCAGCCTATTATCAGTCAAACGTACAACTATAGAGGGACTCGAAGCAGGCCTCGCTTCTACATCAAATGTTTTTGTTTTTTTCTGCGTCGTTTTTGTACTGAAAAATCATTAGAAAAACACAATACGACAAAGATTTTTCGTTAGGGGGTAACTGACGAACGTAAACAATGGCTTTTTTCCGCGATTTTCTCGTCTCTGCGAAAACTCGCCTAATCAATCCACGCGGTCATTTCGAAGAGGAAGAGTTCGCCTATCCGACAATTGGAGGCTTACATGCGTAGGCTTTGTGCCACGAAAAATTTAAGAAAGAAAGGCCAGTTCTTTTTTTTTTGTTGGGACGTAGAACGTTTGTCCTCTAAAGAAAAATCTTTGTCGAATTCAGAGTTAAATAGGTTATTGATGATCAAAGAAATGAAGTGATTTTAAAAAGTGCTGGAAACATTTCTCTTTTCGCGGTGTCCGGTGGCATTGGTTGAGAAAATTTACATTACACTCCCACAAAGCTAGAATCAACTTGTTAGACATCTACTCTGCCGAGGTCGCTGAGGTTCTCCATGATACCAAACAGTTCGCACAAAGATTTCGTGTCAACGTGGCTTTTCCACCAGGATTTACATATAATATGGCAAGGGTGAGAAGATAATAGATTGAAAGGACTCTAATCCAACGTTACTATGGGTTCTTAAGTTAATTATTGAATACCATGCCTTTTACTTGGGCAATCATCTGTGCTTGGGGCAGTGTAATGTAAAGCTGCGAGTTTGAAGGGGTAGAAAATCATCCAAATACTTGGCATTGATAAACCAGGATAAAAACTAATTTTTAATAATACACACTTAATCACAGCTTCCCTGTTCAGTAATTTTTTTTTTTTACAGTTTTTGCTCCGTAAAACACCTACATTACTGAACAATCGGCTTTTCATTTTAAAAAATACATTTGTTCAGTGAAACCCAAAGAACGATTACCGAATTTTCAGTAAACTGAACGTTTTAGGATCAAAGTTTCAGAGAAAAAAAATAATCCAAATTACATCAGTACCCTGAAAACCATGACTAGTCAAATAATCAACATGTGCAAGATGGATTCAATCAGGAATTATTTTGTAAGTAAACTTTCCCATTAAATTTTGTAGTTTGATTTAGCTTTAATAGGCTGCACAAAATATGGCGGACACGTGCCGACGATCTGTACCCGGATGTACAAACTCGGTATTTTTAAGCACGATTTAAAACCAACAAAAGCGACAACCCCATACTCCCTACACACTTAGATTTTTTTACAGAAATCTGTAAAAGTTTACAGAATTCTCAACAGCTGAACGTTCGGTAATCCGATTTTACGGATTTCGGTGAAATTTCACAGATATCTGTAAAAAAATTAACAGATTTCGGTAAAATTTTACCGAAATCCGTTAAATTGGATTACCGAACGTTCAGCTGTTGAGAATTCGGTAAACTTTTACAGATTTCTGTAAAAAATCTAAGTGTGTATGAAAGAAAATTTTCCAGAGGATAACTCTGAGGCATGATTTCATGATTTAACCTCAAAACTTATCATAAAACATGAAATACTGTACGAAAAAAACTAACAATAAATAAAAGCTAAAGCAAGTTCCAAAACATTGTTTGTCTTGTCTCCTTGAAAACTTATTTTGTTTTTTTAATAAATCAGAAAAACAACTGACTTTTCCGAAACAAAAAAAGGAATACCGAAAAACTCAGCAAACCAAAGGTACACAGTTAGAAAATTTTACAGTATTCGGTAATTTTTTACCGAACTTTCAACAGCTGAACGTTCGGTAATCCAATTTAACGGATTTCGGTAAAATTTGACAAGTTCCGGTAATTTTTTTACCGGAATACTGTTAAATTTCACCGAAATCCGGTAAATCGGATTACCGAACGTTCAGCTGTTGAAAGTTCGGTAAAAAATTATCGAATACTGTAAAATTTTCTAAGTGAGTAAACAAAGAAATTACCGAAAAACTCAGTAGTTGTGTTTGACAGTTCATGGTTTGTGCTTTTAAGGAGTTTCCAGCAAAGGAAAATACTGCTCAGTTGATTACTGAATTCTCAGCTGTTTGAAAACCCAGTAAAATTTTACCGACTTCGGTAATTAAAACTCTGTGTGTACTTTTAAAATCGAGATTTTCTTAAACGAATATAAAAGGTTACAACTTACACACTTAGAAATTTTACAGTATTCGGTAATTTTTTACCGAACTTTCAATAGCTGAACGTTCAGTATCCAATTTACCGAATTTCGGTGAAATTTTACAGTATTCCGGTAAAAAAAATTACCGGAACTTGTCAAATTTTACCGAAATCCGTTAGATCGGATTACCAAACGTTCAGCTGTTGAAAGTTCGGTGAAAAATTACCAAATACTGTAAAATTTTCTAAGTGTGTTCCTCCTTCATCTTTCCCCTATGAGTGAATTGTTTTTACTACTGTGTTCAAAAAATAAGGTGACTTTTGTTATACAGGGTGTTTGGTTCCTTATTAGGAATCTGTCAAGGGCTGAAAGAAGATCATATTTATTGAAAAAAAAAATCATTCTACTCATATAGTCAAATCTCAACAATTACAGAGTTATTGAACTTTTTTTATTTCGGTGGTATGTTTGCACTTAATTTGCACTAACGCTAATATTATACTATTGAGAGTAAATCATTAACGTTCATTCGAAAGCTAAGAAAATTTGCTTTAAATCGTTATCACAAAATTGCGCTGTAAAATGAGACAAGTTACATTTTAAGGGTAACTATTTTTGAAATTGGTAATCTTTCAGACATTTTTGCAGATTTTTTCCAATATATGCATGATAAACTTGATAATTTTTTTTAACAGAACTGAGCCTCTTATTATGTTCTATGATTCGTTCTTTGACACCAAACATCTATCTCTTTTAGTTTTCGTGCAATTTCATTATTAGCACACGATCTTAGGTCTTCAATTGGCATCTTAAAAAAACCACCCGTTTCACCCCACTATGCTAACGATTTCGACCCGTGAATATTGCGCACAGCACATTTGATCGAATCGTATAGAAATTAGTAGTCCCATTTACCTGGAAGGTAGACTTCTCACAGATGAGTGTAAGGTGATTGAAGGGTGGAAGCAGTTCTTTGACGAGTACCTGAACGGCAATGTTACAGCGAACGAAGGTGGCACGGTAGTAAATCTAGGAACACGCGCAGAAGATGCCAGTATCCCAACACCAACCCTTCAGGAAGTTGAGGAAGCAATTGGTCGGTTGAAAAACAACAAAGCTGCTGGTGATGACCAACTCCCAGGCGAGTTATTAACAAACGGTGGTGAAGCACTGGCAAGGGCGCTGCACTTGGAGTAATTACCAAGATTTGAGAGGAAGAGTGTTTACCGGAGGAGTGGATGGAAATGGATGCTGCAGACATGTCGCCAGTGCTGCAGAAATGTCGCGAGTACAACGTGCCCACACATCATCTTTTCATCGATTTAAAATCAGCTTACGACACAATCGACCGAGACCAGCTGTGGCAGATCACGCACGAAGATGGCTTTCCAGAAAAACTGACGCGGTTGGTCAAAGCAACGATGGATCGAGTGATGTGTGTCGTCCGTGGCACGATATTCAGTAGAAGAGAATATAATGTTCGCCCCCCCTCTCTTTTTGATTGTTGTGAGTGGGGTGAAATCGTGGTTGGGGGAATTTGGGGTGTTTGGGGGGTTGGGGGGGGCCGGGAAAGAAACCAGCGGAAAAAATAAAAATGGGCTTACATCCCTATTTCATTTTGCCCAAAATGGGGGGGAGAAAAAATATTAAATGGTAAAGATGGCATCATCCTTTTTTGTGGGTATTTTTACTTATTTATATTTGTGTGTTTTTTTTTCTGTATAATTTTTTTTTAATATGGGGAAAATATTACTTTTCCTATAAAGATTTTTGGGCCTTTTTTGGGGGTTATTGGTAATGGGTGATGTTCTCTTTGCGCCGGGACGCAAAAAAGTTCTAGAAAATAGGAAGAATGATTAGTAATTTCCATTTAATTCCAACTACCTTTATTGCTTATCTTGACAGATACGCGTATTTCGTCTACAATGTGCAGACTTCTTCGGTGTCGTGTACTAATACTCGACTGAAAGAAAACCTTCGCCACCTGCCGTATTTATCCTATTTTCCAAATACAAACACTTGTACCTACAGCTAACATTTTTTACCTAACCTATCCTGAGTCAAAAACAAATATTATGCTTGATATCTACCTCGCCTTTTCCTTATACCTAACCTAATTATTCTGTAGCAGCGGGTGCTCCACTGCGTCGGCTTTGTTGTCGTTTAGGTATTAAGTTAAAGAGCCATGTGTACCCGTTACCTTGGTCTTTGTTTAGTAGATTTGTGTTCTGTTGTTTGGTGATTTCTTAGCTTTTTGGGGCGGTTTATTTTCTGGGGGGGGAGGGGGTGCGGAATGGTGGGGTGTTATTAGTTGTGGTGTGGTGGTGTGGTTTTGTGCTGTTGTTGTGTTGTTGTGTTTTTGTATTTTTTGTGTTGTGTTTTTGGGGGTCTTTTTTTTCTCCGGGGGATGTTTTTTTTACTTGTTGGGGGGGTTCTCTTGTTTGACCTACATACATTTTGCTGCAGTGTTTACACTTAATTTTGTATACGCCTGCTCTGCCCAATCTACTGCATCTTTGGTGGAGCCTAACAACGATGCCTATTGACTGTGCCTGCTAGAGAAAACTAAGTCCAAGCCAAATTCCCTAAGTCGTGGTTTCAGCTTTTGCGTAATGTCTTTATCGAAGGGGAGGGATGCACGTTTCAGGGGTTCAGGTGAATCGGAAAGGGTTGAACCAAAAATTACATCAGTTGCTGGGAGAACCTTCCATCGTTCACACCGCTAAAATCGATCGACTACGATGGGCTGGACATGTCGTAAGAATGTCAGACGACAGCCCAGTTAAAATGATTCCTGAAAGCGAACCGGCATAAGAAGATGAAGTAGAAGGCGCCCTTCGGACCTTTCGCAGACAGCGAGGCTGGCGAGGTGCAGCCATGGACCGAATACAAAGGAGACAATTTCTGTGTACAGCAGAGGCTACACCGGCCTTGGTCTGATTGGTGGTGGTGTGAAATATTTAGGAACATTTTTAACAGAGACGCTAGATAGACCACAAACTACAAGAAAGAGGTGCTTGCAAGTTATAAGTAGTAGCAAGGTGATTTAAGAATGTCTAAAAATATGTAAACAAACATGGGAATTAACAAAAGGATTTTTACAAGACAGTCATTTCACTATCTATAACTAATGGATTGAAAGCTGCATCTCCAATAAAATGAAATTAAAAATCTATAAGTAAATGTGAATTGCAAGTTGTAAAGGAGATGCTCAGATGTTGTAGGAATAAACCTAGAGGAGGGATCAAGGCTGTTAGACGGAAAAACAGCTATGAAAAAGATTCGTGTATTGAGAATTAGTTACTGGGGTGATAAAAAATAAGGCAAATGGGGTATTGAGAGTCCCAGAAAATGAAGTATGGCAAAACAAAGAGGCCGGCAAAGACCTGAAATGATTCTATTAAAGAAGATCAAAACAAGATGCCAGGAGTAAGGAAAGAAAACTGGACGAAATTGGCAACAGACAAAAAAAATGAAAGACAAAGCAGAAGTGATTAACAAATATGAAATGATGAGGAATCGGAATCAGGAATAGAAGACTAGTTCAACAGTGTTAAGAACAAGAAGCTAAATAAAAGTAAGTTATCAAAAGATTCTATGCCTAAGTGACAGGTTGGTTAAACCAACAGTAATCGAAATTATAATATATCAACACGAAAAAAAACAGTACCAATAGAGCACTTAATTATACGTGTGTGATAGAGATAGAAAAACAAGATTGATAGAAGAAGAAAGAAGGTCGAGAGAGAGACAAAAGTGTTTAATTTATACTTCAATAGGAAAATGATCAACAAATGTGAAGAGAACAATTGATCCTTTCATAACAACATACTGATATTGTTATTGTATTGTCATTCGAGATTTTAGAAATGAGTATACGTCGATGCAGACAAACGAACGAGAACCAACTCATGGGATAGAAGAATGAAGAAACAAAACATCGATGAGATTGTTCAAAGTTTTATTGCTATTATGATAAAACTTTGATAGTTAAAAATACGCGCCAGAATTATAAAAGGTAATTCTTTTGTGTGTGTGAATGTCTTTCACGTATCCAATTGATACATGGTAGTGTTCATGCGGGGCACATGAATACTTACAATAATATGAAGATGACCTCAGAATTTACGTGTATGAACAGAAATTCTTGAAATGGGTTATTGGATGTGCAACAGAGCTATTACTTTTCGTGTTCAGGGCTGAAAATTGGTAGAATCTATAGGTAAATGCTCCTAGTAGCACCACAAGCATAAATTTAAAAGTTATATTTTCCATATGTCATGTTGTAGAACTATAGGAGTGCAATTTGACTAGTTTAGACATGAAGATGAATGTTTCTTTTTTTTTCGAATTGATTGGTCATATATGTGTTTGATGTTCAAAACAAATGTAGCAACCCAAGTTTTCCGTATTTCAAGACAAAAAAAAATCAATAAATGTCAAATGGCACCAAAATTAATCAGGTATATTTTGTTAATGTGGTATTGGACCTTGAATGGCTGTTCATGTGCTTTCAAATAAGAATTATAACTATCAAATATTTATTTCTATCACATTCATGTATACTGCAGGAACATTAATGCACATAATTCAGCTATGCCAGTATGATCAAAAATTGTTAATTGCTGTAGCCAATTTCTTGTATCAACGAACATTATATGAATCGGTACAATTGCTAGTATGATGACGTATTAAAAACAAAACTGAACCGTAATCAACCAATCATAGACATAGAAATTGTTTGGGTTTCAGAAAAAGCAAATAGTCCAAGTCGACAAAAATACTCTCAGTCGAGTATTAGAACACGACACTGAAGAAGTCTGCACATTGTAGACGAAATACGCGTATCTGTCGAGATAAGCAATAAAAGTAGCTGGAATTAATTGGAAATTACTAATCTTTCTTCTCATTGTCTAGTTGCAGGTATTCCATTAGAAGCTCGCACACACCAAGATTTATCAATTTTAAGTATTGTAGATAAAAACATACCTATATACTAGGCCAAATTTAAAGACCTGCCGGTGAAAATGGTGCGTCTTCTAGCCTTTATTCGAACTTGTGCAACTGTCCAGAATTGTATAGAGATGGACATCCGGAAAATTGGTCACGAATCTAGTACATTTATATTCACCTTTAGTGCTTCTAAAGCATCTCTTGTTCACTGTACACTCCACAATCCGCTGAACTCAATTCATCGTAGTTAACCTAAACTGTACTGTTTCCGGGTAGTTCAGTTGAGATTTCAGAAATCTTGAAATCTACAAATTAAAAGGAACGCACTTCAGAATAATGCACTTTAAGCAAAAGAATTAACCTTCCAATGAAAACCACCACACCATCATCAATCGCAAAACTCGCAAAACACGTGAACATTTTTCGTCTACCATAATGTGGCCGTTGATATGAGTGATTGATCGCGATAAAAAAGTTCACAACGTCTTTACTAGGCACTGGATTATAATATAAGAACTACATGAATTTTTATTTTATAATTAACGAAAACGAGCGAGAAAAACATGACAATAGAAATAACACGTCAGCTCGTGCCAAAGCACGTTTCGATCCGCTGCGTTTCCGACTTCACTATGAGACCCAAAATTTAAAAAAAATAAAAAGTTTTTCATTTGAAAAACGAAAAAAAAATGTGTCAGATGTTATGAGTTTAATAACAGTAAAAATAAATCGACGCTCTTTGTGCGCAGAGTGATCCGAAAATTTCTAAATTATTCCATAATTTTTCAACTAGAAAATAAGAAGAATGATTAGTAATTTCCATTTAATTCCAACTACCTACGTATCTTGACAGATACGCGTATTTCGTCTACAATGGGCAGACTTCTTCAGTGTCGTGTACTAATACTCGACCAGTCTGCACAGTGTAGACGAAATACGCGTATCTGTCAAGATAAGCAATAAAGGTAGTTGGAATTAAATGAAAATTACTAATCATTCTTCTCATTTTCTAGTTACAGGTTTGTTTAGTATTCCACTAAACAGCTCACACTCTCCAAGATCCATAATTTTTCGATATTCTTTGATTTCTAAATGTTCTCCACGTTTATTCATGTTTTTTTTAAATAGTAAAAACTCTGAAAACGCGACCAATGCTATGAAGCATTAAATTTTTTGTATTAATACAAATATATTAATTTTATTTCAATCATTTGTAATTACTGATATTTGGACTCATCTACTGAGCATTTAACTATAATAATCTCGTTTTACAATCCGGGTAGATTGATGAGAACGGGTAGCTAAAACGAGCGATTGAAGCTGGAAGCAAATCCTTTGCGTGAAGCAACGTCAAACTACGAAACGCTAATCAATTCTGAGAAACAATTTCCTCTAAACGACCATTCATGAATCACGAGGTCTTTGCACCACCTCGTTCTTTCAATAGAACATATACATATACATATAACATATACAATAATGTTCCAGACAGTTAACTGATTTCAATTTATTGAACTGGTCTCATGGTAATAAATAAACATATTGTGATCAACCTATTTCGCGATTACTTAAGCTGACGCACTCCAGCCACCATGCGCCTCCTCCAACCAATCATTTCCCATGCTCACAGATACTCACCGCAAATCTCAGCTGTCCCACCGGCGGTTTCGCAAACGGAATTCCCATGAAAGCTTCGAAAGATCCCGCTTGGTATCCTTTCATGAACGCCCCCCGCAAGCATCCATCGTCAATGCAAACCCGAGGATCCGAGCTGTCATCTGTATCTTCTTGCTCGGAGCAGTAACTTTTTGCCACTTCCTGATTTGCACTGACTAACTCACTGAACAGTATTCCCACCATCGGGACGAGTTTCCACAACATCACCATTCTTTTGTTCACTCAAAACGACCTATATTAAATGCTAACAGTTTTAAGCCAAAATCAACTGAGTTCGTCTTCTCCTCTTCGCGGTACGTAATTCATCCGGACATTACAATTATTTAACTAATCCTATGTGCTACAAGCACGTGGTATCACCCTTCTCTGAGCTGAGCAGTGATCGAACCGTTCAAATACGCGACTCGCAAGTCACTGAAGGCGCGATTCGCAAATAAAGCGATACACCTTGCGCGGAGATTCCATGAATGAAAAGCTTGCCGGCTTAGAAGCTCACAATCCGTTCGCTCCCGCTGCTCTCACGCGCGCTCTTGCTTCGACAGCTGCTGTGGCTCATCAAAGCAAGTCAAGCGCCATCGTCGCGCACCGGTGGTTGTCAAGAAAACGTTTTGGAGGCGCGGTAGCTTTCCTGTGGCGATCTCGAATTAGATTGTGCGGCTACGATTGATAGAGAGGGAGAGAGAGAGGGGGGAAAGAAGGTGTGATATTGTCTAATCATTTTGTACGTGCCAAAATGAATCAATTGATAGGTGTAAAGGTCTGCCGGATGAGAAATCAAGCTGACATTCGTTGAGGCGATCCGTCAACGTCAAATAAATGTAATACCAAGTTCCGTTATATTTGGATGTTTGTATATTTTCCTGTTGTCAAATTAAATGGTAGGGAAAAAACCTGAATTAACCCCTTTTTTTTAATTTGACTGTTACATATTTATGTCTTTCTATTTTGTGTGCTTTAGAACAAATCGCATTTTAAGGTTCATATGGAATCGTTATTTGTGTGATACCTATCAAATCATAAGTAGGTGCTGAAAACGGCTCTACCCAAGGATGCATGCAATTTCAATTCATTAGCATGGAAAGGATGGGGCAAACGGTCTTATTTACAGCGATAAAAGGTCAAACTTTGACTGTGTCAAAACGTACCTTAGAATAATCAATTTTAATAGGCCTCTATGTCGTAGTATCTCAGAATTTTTAATTCAATACATAATATGGCATTGTGCAATAATTAAAACTGTGATAACTGAAAATATTTATATCCTTCTCGACAAAAAGAAATCAATCAAGTCCTGTTCTTTCAATGCCCAGCTCGTGGAAATGATTATCATTGGGGTTGACGGTCTTGCCGACACAGGCTTTTACTATTTTTCCACGAATCATAGAAATAAACACGATGATAGATCGTGCAATCCATTTAGGAATCATTTCCGTTAGTAGAATTCTTTATCTTTGGCTATTAATACTCGGCAAGGTCTTCGGTAAAATGTAATCTTTTCATCGTATCTGTTGATTGTTTATGAAAGGAAATGTGCAAATGTTATCAATCGAATTGACATGTGTTTACGGTCCGAAATAGAACAGTGTAAATCAATTGTTTACCAACGCACCCTTCAAGAGCGGCACGTGTAGTAAAATGCAGCATATTGTATCAATAGTTTGCAATACAATTTCGCGACTCAACAAAAAACATCTTAAGAAGAGAGCATTAGACAGCTTTTCAGGATTGAAATTTGTTCCCTACTAGTAGTGGAGGCAGTCCTGTTAGTTGTATTAAATTATAACCAATTTTAGAATGATGATTCTAATAAAATACTTTAAGTAATACGTCATATTGAATAACAATTATAAACACTCTCCCTATTCTTTCAATAAACTACAATTCATGCACTGCACTTAAATAGCTTCCGTTGAAATCATTAAAAAAATCGAAATATGTAACTCTATTTTTAGCGGATCTGCTAAAATCAACGCCTACTTGCTAGAGCCCAAAATTAACAAAAAAAAAAGATACCACACACCACACCCGAAAGCCACACTTTCACTTTCGTTTCTCAGTAGCCACAGAGCAGAGAAGAAGAAAAAACACCGCAAACAGGAACGCTCTGCACTGCAAACTGCACGCCTGATCGCACCACTATGCACCCGGTTGCATCCCGTGCGATGTCTTTTATACGAATGCGGCAGATCCTTACGGCTGCCCCAGTCATATGGGATGCGTCACTTAACCCATGCGCTACCTCTGCCCTACGTATTGAGATTCTTTTGCCGCAGACTGCGTGTGCCTTCTACGATCTGCCGCAAATGCTAATCGATGTACGAGTAAATAAAGGAAATAGTACGAAAAATATTGGTCGAATTCCCACGCAGCCTCACTGTATGAGTGGAGCTACTGACGATCTTTCTTCGAATAGAGACACCAATTTCGTCTCACGACAATCGTCTCCCCTGTAATCTTGCTGCGCTACATCTCGTTCCATTGCAAAAATGCAGAGTAAATAGGCAGTAGATACATTTGCATCAATTTTACATTGTAATGCCGATTAACAACGAGATAGAACAACACAACGGTCAATAGTAATTCGAGATGCAATCAGTCTCAAAGCAACGACCAATCAAATTTACATTAGAAACTGCCACTAGTGTCGTTGTTTGATGCGATGACGACTACGAGTGATTACACGATCGAAGTAGGCTCTTGTTAATTACAGTAGCAACAGATCGGCGGAATGTCATTTTCGACAGTCATCGGAAGAAATTGATTAAGTTGAATGAACTGTGGGGTAACGTTAGTAAATGATTTAGATACCACGTAAGAAGAACGCCTCAAAATTGAATTGAATTGAAACGAACTGCGTGTACGAATATGTTAAAAGCAACCAACTAATACGCTATATATCCTAAACATCGCGTAAGACAAAAAGTTTTAGTCAATAAATGTGGAAGAGCGCCGAAATGAGAGCCGGAACCACACTTGCGACAGAAGCGATAAAACAAAGAAAAAAAAACTGAACAATTAATCATGATTGACGTTTCACTTCGAAACAAAAAAAAAGAATCTGAATGAAGGACAATTACCGCACTTTAACCTTCCTAAAATATTGGGGTTAATTCTGAACCATGGCGAAACTTCAATGTATGCTATCTTTTTTTTTATTTTTACAGTGTGTCTCCCAATAGGTGTCACCTTTTTTCAGTCATGGTTTATTTCAGCTGCGTAATTTTAGCAGCGGAATTGATTATACCCGTTTTGAGTGTATTCTTTTGGCAGCTTATCGCTGAAGATAAATATGCAATTCCGTTTGTTTATATTTATCAGCTACCATGGAAGCCATACGGGAGCAAGTTTTAAAATTACATTTGCAAAAGCTTAGACCGTGTCAGATATTCAATAGCCTTAAGCAGTTCAGAGTGGGGAAGCGTTTTAAAACGGTTCAAGGAAACTGGAAACGTCCATATTCAACACAAAGGAGGTGCCAGACAAACTGCTAGAACGAAGAAAAAGATCAAATGTGTGAGGGAGCTAATAAGACGTAATCCGGTCGTATCTGGCCGTAAATTGAGCAAACAATTTCAAATGTCCCCTGCTTCAATGAACAGGCTCCTCAAACATGATCTGGAATGCAAGCCGTACAAGAAACAACGGGTTCACGGGTTGACGGAGCGTCAAAAGCAAGCCAGGGTCCAAAGAAGCAGAAATCTTTTGGTTCGGCACGGTGACTGCGAGATTTTATTTTCGGATGAAAAGCTCTTCCTCCTTCAAGATACTCATAATCAACAAAATGATCGTGTGTATGGCAAAAGTCTTGCCAATATTCCAAGAGATAAACTAGCTGTAGAACGCCATCAGAATGTATCGAAAATCATGGTATGGAGCGCCGTTTTACGAAAAGGAAAAGTTCCTCTTCTTTTCATAGAACCTAACGTAAAAATCAACACTGAATATTACATCGAGCAGGCTTTGAAGAACCATCTGCTTCCTCATGCTTCAAGGCTGTATGGAAATATACCATATTGTTTACGACAGGACTCAGATCCAGCTCACAAGGCAAAAAAGACACAAGCGTGGTGCGCGGAAAATTTTCCCGATTTCATCACAAGCGAAGAATGGCCTGCATCTTCACCGGATCTCAACCCACTTGACTACTTTGTTTGGGGTTATACGCTTCAACATATAGGCCCTACGAAAGGGCTTACTTAAGATCGATTCAAGAAACATTTGGTTGATATTTGGGATCAAATGCCTCAGAAAATCGTGCGTGCCAGCTGCGATGGGTTTACAAAGCGTTTGCGCAAAATTATCAAAGAAAAGGGAAGAGATTCGAATTGAATTAACTTGGTTTATTTCTATAGCATGTATCTTTCAATTGAATAATAAATGCATTGAATTGGTTGATTTGTTTTGCTGTAATCCCACTTTGTTTTAGTGACACCTATTGTGAGACACCCTATAACCAATCGGGCTGAAATTTTCTGACTTTCAATATTTTACCAAGTTTTTAATTTTTGCATAAATTTTTAATTTCTTTTTATTTTTTGAATCAGTTAAAGGTGGCTGTACAAACAATAGGGTCCATATTGACCCGGATTTCAACCCTTTGTAGTATTTCAAAATTTTAATTTAGAGTTCATGTTTATGAACCACTGGAAAGGTTATGGTCTCAAAAATGCATTGGAACCAGGGGGTGCGACTCTATCTCAGATGCAGGATTTTTTTTGTTTTGCTTTTGTGCGATGTGCGCACGCTTAGTAGATAGAAAGAAGATTTCAAAGATTTTGATGAAGATTTTAAAGATTTACTGCAAAAAGATGCAGCACGATGCAAGTTGATGGATTAAAATTCAAAAGCTGAAACAAGATTTATCAAAGATTGATTCGCTAGTGTGGAATTTTTCGATCATCTTGAATCTGGATTTAGATGTGTCGCACCCCCAGATTGGAACAAAGAAAAACTGATTCCGGTAACATTGTCCCTCGGGAATCTGCAACAGATGGAAGGAAGTTATACATTCCAGACTCATTGTAGAGAATTGGCGTCTTGAGCAAAGTTTTTTAGTGCATAACGAATCGGCTTTTGATATTATCATATTAGTTCCAAATCGTGCTGCAGAGATGGCGCTCCAATCTATCGTTCATAACCCAAGTAGACTCATTTTTGAAAATCTCAGATGCCCCCCCCCCCCCCTCGTAAACTTTACTCCATACATTTTTTTTAAAGACTTTGGTCAGACGCTCCTCCTCCCAGAAAAGTCTACGTGGTTTATGAATAGCCCCTAGAGAATTGCCGTCTTCGGCAAAGTTGTTAAGAATATAAAATGTAGTCATTTGACCTTATCATATGTGTTCCAGATTTTGCCGCAGAGATGGCGCTGCAGTCTAGATTTGTCAAATTAAGCTTTAGAGAGTTGCCGTCTTCGGTACAGCTGTTGAGAATATATATTGTAGTCACTTTAAATAATCAGATTAGTTCCAAATTGCGCCACAAAGAAGGCGCTGCAGTCTATCTTTGCTAAATGAGGCTCTAGAGAGTTGCCATCTTCAGCAAAGTTGTTGAGAATGTAAAATAAAGATATTTGAAATAATCATATTAGACAAAGATATACTGCAGCGCCATCTATGTGGCAAGATCATGAACTAATATGATGTTGTCAAAAGACAACAAATGACATTCTAAGAATCTTTGCAGAAAACTGCATCCCTCTAAAGCTTCTTGCAATGATAGACTGCGGCGCTATCCCTGCAGCAAGATCTGCGGAAGACGACAACTCTCTAGAGCTTCATTTGGCAAAGATAGACTGAAACGCCATCTCTGCGGCATGATCTGAAACTAATATGATAATCTCACAAGACGACAAATTACATGCTGAGAAACTTTGCCAAAGACGACAACTCTCTACAGCTTCATTTGGCAAAGATAAACTGCAGCGCCATCTCTACGGCAATATCTGAAACTAATATGATAGACGACAAATGACATATTGAAAAACTTTGCCAAAGACGGCAACTGTCTAAAACTAGTCTGGAATGTTTTGTATGCAATTCTGTTCACAAATCGAAATCAAAACCTCCTTCCCTTTGTAGCAGATTCTCGGTGGCGAATGTTACTGGAACCAGGTTTTTTTAACACCAATGCACCAGGCTATAACCTTTCAAATGGGGTATAAACATTGTGTCTAGGTTGAAATTTCATAATTCGAGAAAGGGTTGAAATCCGGGTCAATATTGACCCTAATGACACATAAGTTTTTTTTTAAAACTCGAGGAAGGTTAAAGGAAAAATAGCGAAAAATTATTCCGATTTGGTTTTGATGAAATCTCGAACTTTTCTTCGAATACCACTCATCATATTAAATCTGTTGGCTAACTTGAACGGCCATGTTGTTCTACCATCTCTGAGCCCCGAGTCCCTCTTCCGAGTCATTTTCCACTCTTGTTCAACTTCTGTTTGACAACTGCTCAATATTTCTCAGTTGGGCGGAATTGATGGATTAATATCCTTTTCGATGAAATCCACCCCGTTGTCTTGATACCACCGTAGTACTTCTCCGCTGTGGTGGCAGCTTGCTAAATCAGGCCAAAACATCAAGTCCATTTTGACGTAGGACTACGTCTGTGTTTTCAATACTGGGGTACACGTTCGAATTGCGAAAATTTGGAGCGTCACGAAAAATATATAGGTTTTGAACGTTAATAACTAAGTCATTCCACGATTGATTTCCAAAATGTTTGCACCAATCGATCGGAACATTTTCTACGCTTCGATTTAAATATTTCAAACTATTGATTTTTAGCATGCAACTAATAAAATTAACGCAAATATGAAGTGATGTCTTATAATATCGATTTTTCATAGTAAATTTACCAAATACACAGTACTTTCCACGCACAGACTTCATATTTAAGTAACGAACGTCTCCTAGGCAGCCATGAATGTTATATAAGGAGTACACCTTCGCATTTTGATTTAGTTTTCCGGCGGTCGTGGAGCTGTGCAGAATAGGATCTGCAGTTGGACGAGCAGTCGCTTTCCAGAGAGGCGTTGGTGCAGTTGACTGTTGTTGCCGATGCTCCCGTCAACTTCGCTGCGAGAAAGAACGATGGCGGGAAAAAGCCGCCCGTGACAACGAGACAAGAATCAATCATCCCACGTTACCTGCAGATGGCCACCCGCAATGAAGAGGAGATGAACCAAGAAAGAAAGCCCAAGTTCAATCGCGAACTGTTTCTCCCCCGTCAACTAAATCCGTCCTTTTCAGGACGACCAAATTAGTTTGCCAACTGGAGAGTTCGTTTGGATGAATTTTTCTCTTGTGCTGTTTGAAATTTCCATTACCGCGCTCCGGCTGAACATGGCATTGCTTTAAACGCCGCGTCCTGGAGTAAATAGCAAAGCGTGTTGAACAACCAATGAACCAACAGATCCATAACTATCTTCTACGCGTTTGAGATAGTGGCCCTCTCAACCATCGTAGAAAATATAACCGGGGCCGTATCATAATTAAGAACCACCAAATGCTTTCTAGAGAGTGTACAATAGAATTGTCTTGGCCCTTTTCAGGACTGACTTAAATCAATTAGCGGATGGCCCTGACGTGTATGGGAATTAGATTGTTGCCTAGTCCTACGTCACCTTTGCGCACAACCCTATCGGGCTGTACCTTGTACTTTTTAGCTTGAATGTACGGAAATTTTTTTTTTTTCAGGTGCTCCTGCTTGTATATTTTGGAATCCATAGTTTTGTTTGTCACCATAACGTTTGAATTTAAAAAAAAATGGATAAAATAGCGATTTTTCATGGGTTTACCTTCACCCGCACTGTCGAAACTTGCAGCATCAATCATAGTAACCCATGAGTCAGCAGACAAAATTTGACAGCTCTATCGGTCGACCTCTAAACGTGATGGCAAAAACAGTTAAGCAACTCCGTTCGGAAACGGAACACCCCCGCGTCGAAAACGGACATCGTGCGGCACTTTGTGGACGCCGGATACGCCCGTTCTGGCATCTACTACAACATCTTGGCACTATTAGACAACAATCAGAGCATTGAGAGAAAGCCCGGTTCCGGACGGCCGATGACCCTGAGCGACAAGAAGCTCCAAAGGATGCTGAAGAGGAAGACCGAGGGAAAAATGGCTACATCGCTGCGTGCGCTTGGCCGGGAAACAGTGAAAAAGTACGTGGCGAACATGTACACACTTGCCAGGAAGTGGAAGTCGCGTCCACTAATTTCGGAGCTGCGGCAATGACGCAGCGGCAGCGGCTGAATAAGATGGTCAACTCGATTTTCACGGCGAATCGCGACGTGGCGGTGGTGATGGACGACGAGACCTATCTCACCCTGAATGGCAAAGACTGGCAAGGCACTTCGTATTTTACTTCCCCCACGAAGGAAGTGAGCTCCGAGGTGAAGTTCATTTCACACACCAAGTTACCCAAGAATGAATGAAGTCGGCTCTAAGTGCGGGTCAAAAATCTGCTGTCACTGCTGTTTTGATTATCAATCGGTAAGCATGAATTTCATTAGACGAAATCTGAATATCATCTCTTGTGATGATTTTTTTTTATTATCAAGAGATTTTGAATCCTAATACGAACATGAAACAACCAGCAGGGCCGTCATAATCGTTCCATAAGAATAGATGCTGAACTAATTCAACTCCTACCTCGTTGGCCACAAGTTGATTGTGGCATTCGAAGGTTTCCAATCCAGTGAGTTTCTGCCCCCTTCAGGAATTCCATAAAGCAGCCACCTGAGACCGCCGTTAATTTTACGCAAGGGCCATCGTTTTTCATTCGCCGATGAACTGAAGATTTTTCTGAAGATTCGCTCCATGAATGATCTAATTTTGCTTCAACAGAAGCTTGACATTTTTATGAACTGGTGTTACATTGAACCTCATGATTGTTAATCCTAATAAACTCTTCATAATTTCATTCCCTCAAATTCGTCCATGTGCCTATCTTGGAGTTATTGTGGGCTCCCAACTAACATTCAAACAACATGTGTCTTATATAGTTGAAAAGGCATCAAGAACGTTAGGATTCATGTTTCGCGTCGGTAAGGACTTGATCGACGTATATCACCTGAAGTCACTGTACTGTTCACCCGATCGTTCGACTCAGGAATACTGTTCTGTTGTTTGGCATCCATATTACCAAAAAATGCAGTGGAGAATGAGCATTTCTTCAACTCCATTTCTTACTGTTTGCTCTCCATCGACTTGGCGACTAACGAGATTTATCTGGATACTCTTTATGCGCGAATTGGCAGCTGTGTTTATAGCAGATACGTCTCAAAAACACCAAGAACGAAAAGAGCTGCATACAATCTACGTTGAGGTGTATGGAGAAAGCGAATGAACTACGGAAGTTCTCATATTCCGCATCGCAAAAATTGGTCTACCACGGTCACTGGGCACGCCGTAAGGATGTCGATCGATAGCTATAAGAAAATGGTCCTCATGGACGAACCTACTGCAAGGAGAGACGCGAATGGACCATTTGGAGATGACTTCTATGTACAGCAGTAGATACCCGGCCTTAGTCTTAATGGGTAGTGTAAGTAACTTAAATAACCTATTTGATTAGGTTCGTCGCTTTAAGAAATCGTTAATGATTATTACTATCCGGTCGAATCCGATAAGGTAGATTCAATGGCGATCTGAGTGAAACACCACAGCATGCTCAATGAAGTTCCGTTTGCCCGGGTTAGCAGTCGTTTTCCAATTGTTACCAAAGCCACCGGAAACATCCACAGCATGTTCTTTCAGAGGAAGGGATGTGGGCTACTCTCTCTTTAAAAAAAAAAATCAGCTCCAACTCCACTCCAATTTGTTGTGGATTAGCCAATTAGTAGGAATCGAAGCCACAAGAGCTTCCCAGTACCTGCTTCCGATACGACATTTTGACATAGTGCTATGGTTCCGTTTCAAGCGTAGTTGCGCCATGGTCTCCGGTGGTTATTAATGTCGTTAACATCGATTTTCCTGCAGCCATGGAATGCATGGTCAGCCGCTCTTTGGATCCATGCTATTCTGTTCCAAATTTGCTGTTTGCGTGCGTTACGATACTAGTTTTCGAATGGCTCTTCCTGAAGCTAACGCTACCACGGGAAGATCAGACATCGTCCCCGAAGAGACTAACGATGAACTGGTAAGAATGCGTTGTGCATCATTGGCATCGTACGAGGATGTATTAGATTTTTCCATAAGGGTATAACTGACAGATGTAAACAACGGCCTCTTCCACAAATTTCTCAACATTGATAACACACCTAATTAATTCTCTTCCTATCCGGTAGCATTGATGGCTTACGTGGTGTTTGTATCACAACAGAATTAATGGAAGAAAGCATTGTTCACTTTTGTCAGTTACGCCGTTATGAACAACCAATGTCGCAATTAGCAAATTTTATGCATGCCACGTGATGTAGTAGGGTAGCGTGTCGGGTAGTGTTCAAAGAGAGCCAAAATAACAATCGCCGTTAAAATAAAGGTGCCTGCTTAACTTAGGCAGATGGATGATTTGTTGGCGAAAACTGTCTTCTTTTCGTTACAGGGCCACTTCGAATACACTTCAACGTAGAGGCCTGAAATGAGAACAATAAAAATGGTGGAGTTAAACGGTTGACTGTTTCTCAGCTGATGAGATTTCGGTAAAAATTTACCGAACCCGAAAATGAACTTTAAATGTGTAGTCCCCCATTTATCAGTAACCTATTTTCAATAGTACTACGCCTGTAATGCCTGGGACAGATATACAACGTACAGCGTTGTATTCCTTTAGTCTAGTACGTGTTTTTTGGTACTGGATTAAAGTATTTGACAGTTCGTACAACGGTCAGCGTTGTACGTCTGTCATAAGTATAAGACACGATAAATGAAAGGCCAAATATTGCTGAGTTCATACGCCTACTTCAATCCCCACCAAAACAGCTGAGCTCAGTGATAAACAACCAAAGGTGTGTAAAAATTAACACCCCTTTGTGTACTACTTAAGCAACGCAGCTAACACAGACATCGATCAGCTGATTTTGCGATAAACAGTAATCACAAGTCCCAAATAACAGACAGCACGTGTCGGATCGATGACCGGCGATTGGAAACACACGCGCCCATCATGCACCGCGTGTGGGTTCCCCCGCTTACTACGATGTCCAGACGGGAATACTGCCGATGAAATCAATGAATGGGTGCAACACGAAAATATAAGTCACTATGTCAGCATTCAATTCAGTCCAATAAATATGCACGCGTCAATTACGCCAGACGGCGGCGGTCGTCTTGTCTCCCTGGATTTCAGAAATGCATATGCACCCCCGCAGCAACATCGTCGTAACCCTGTGCGGTATTCACTTATGCAAAAATGAAAGAGAAATTGCACCGAAAATATGTGCAAGCGAAAGTTTACAATGTCGTTTAGCGACATGCGTCCATGGATCACGTTGCCGTTGCGCTGGGCATCGCATCCCGATCGCTCCAACCCGGCAGCGCCAGTAATTGTGGTTTCCTTTTCGTTCACACTGGTTCATATTTGGGTTGAAATGCGTTACGCTGTAATGTCGGGCTCAGGATGTGATACACAGAAAGTAATTATGCAGCAAGCGAAAAAAAAAAGGAAAAGTAAATACTGCAACTCGGTATCGCTTTGGTTGGCTTCCAATGTGTCTTCGAAAGACTAACCAGTCAGCGGATATGGTCAAACGGAATGTTATTTTATTGCAAGTAATTATAAATGCCATCGTCGGGTTGTAGGAAAAGATTATATAAGCATTACATTAATACTGAAACGTATAGATTTGGACAATTTAACACGACGCTATTGGTCAGTTTTCTTCATAATTGCTCAATAGTTTGATGCGCTTGCTCTTGTTTTATTATTCAGCATAAAAAGAAAGCGAACCATTTGATTTGAAGCTAAAAATTGCGAGATTAGGAAATGAACAACTTATATTTTAGATTAGTTCATTTTTTAAAGGTCTCATCCTAAGAGATACTAGATAGTCGTTAGGATAATGGGAGTATTTTTCGAGGTATTCTAGGATCTGAAGTATGGTCCATGGCAGGACGACATACACAGCAACTTGATTGCGACAGACGGGGTTAAGTTAACCATACCTCGATGAGTACTTGCCTTTCGTTCATTCGTTCCACCTTCCGTGTATGGCCCGATCAATTGACTTTAGGGGTTGATTGATCGCTAGCCGTTGGAAAGCGTAGTGTGTATCGAGTTTAGCTCTCGACACTGAAGTCTTATGCTAACACATTTCAAGATTTCCCAACGACACGAAATGTCAAAACGTAAGCCAGTAAAGCCATTGAAACATTATGTTCCAAATTTAATCGGATGGTCTCATTTAAATTAAATTTTATTAAAATGAGACCATCCGATCTCTTTATGATGATACGACCAGAGCTGCTAAATAATGGTGTTAGCCATAATCAATGTTATAGTCAATGCGAATCATATGTGACTATTTTGTCAGTGACTTACATGGCAGCTATTTCAATAGACTAAATGTCATTTTCATTTTCAAGCACCAAAGGTCATAGGGCCAAGTCTCCAGCGATGAAAATCACTGTCCATACTGCACCAGGGTAGAAGTATAGATTTGGTATCACAGAATAAGAACCACAGGGGTCAAGTGAATCCTGCTTAAGATACCGGATAGTAAGAGGCTGTTGAAAATAGGGGATAGTCAGAGTAAATAAAATTCTCTTGAAAGATGTAAATAGGAACGAGCGATTGATGACTTTTACTGTCTCGACCCTATCCTATGACCTTCCGAATCAAACTTTAAAAACGTTTTATATTCCACTTAATACTGTTATCGTTATTCTACTAACAAGCAGGTATAATAACGACGCGGCTGGGTAGCTCAGTGGTTACCCGTTCTGCTTACTGAGCAGATTGCGGGAGTTCAATCCCAGGCCCGTCCCCTTCCTTGCCATTTTTCACTTGCCTCTTTCTATCACCACTAGATTTAAAACAAAAAGCAGTCTAATGCGCTTTCTTTCATTGATCGCATCACTTACCACAGTGCATCCATGATCTAAAAATAACCTACCTCACTAACACAACTATCCTTCCCTTGGCAATTGTAGAGATGCAGTGGTGTTCACGGTCTCTAATAACAACGATTGTCAAACTAATCATCCTTCCCCCTACCCAAAAGACCGTGAGGACGTGGCCGGCGCCGGTACTGATCTATAAATAGAATTAGTGAACTTGTACTGTACATTGAAGATGTAAAGCTACTCCCAAGCTCCATCTATGTGGTTCTCTGTGCAATTACACTAGTTCTGTCAGCAAGGGAGTAGCAACTACGAAATTGCACGGTCTTTTTAAAATAAAAAATAAAAATAAATTACAAGCAGGTGTAATAAAGTGACCAGGATAAATCTGTTTATATTCATCGAAGTTATGTTAGGATCGATTATACTTTATGTTTTAAGCTGCCTAATTTCAACGGAACAAGATGGATGTTTCTAATTTGGCAATCTAATACTTATTTCATTATCAGTAGTTTACTTACTTGATTTGTAACTTGTTGATTGAAATTTCTCATTACGGATTGAAACTCTATTTTTGGATTTACGTATTTTTTATATTAATTCCGTATTCCACTTAATATCTTGTTACTTTCGAATCCGGGAAAAGATTCTTCCTCGTTGTTTGAAAAGCCTGATTCTGATAATCTTATGTCATCTACAGTGTTTTCTGAGCTTAAAGAGTCATATTCTCATATTCTGAATCCATCAATTCGCTTAACAATCTTTGGAATCAGGTCTGATGTATGGAATGTTGCAAAAAATGTTGTATGCTGTATGAAATATTGCAAACATTCCCATTGTTTACGCTTGCTTTGGCTTGAAAATAAACGTGGGGAAATTTCGCGCGTCCGTTAAAATTCATTTTTTTTCTGAGCATACAACGAATCTTATTTTGCTTAGATTATTCAGTTTCTCTATTATACTTTGTAGGGAATTAGTTTGTGGGGGATGTAGCTTATCGAAACTTCCGGTCCGTCTCTAAGCATATTGCCAGGTGGGTATCCACCGATTGAAGGTGTCTGCATTGAGTTATCTCAAATTATAATATTCCGCCCACTTTATCACAAAATATTGCGATTGGTTGAGCGGATTTGAGATAATGAAATCATTGGGTATAAGACCAAGTATTCCCCGGGTGGTGCTAAAACGATAAGCTTGGAAATCAATAGAAGCATAAAGAAGCCACAAGGCACGAATGGCTTCGAAGGACTCTAATTTCACCAAATCCTTCAATCGTTACTTTAAATGTATGAGCATAGATTGCTCTCTTTAGAGGGTTCAACTTGTTTGATACATTTATTGGTTCCAGTAGTTAAATAGTGTGTACAATGTAGTTGAGCAAATTGAAAGTTAAGAAAAGTTGAGTTTTTGTTTGAAAATGGAGGACGTCTGAATCTGTTGGTCAAATTGTTTTCGTTAATTTCCGGTATTAAAATCATAACTGACCAAAACCGGTGGTAAACTGTGTGTGAATGTGACGGGAGTGATAACGTAATGAATAAGTGAAAAATTTGACCGGATTTAATGCCGAAAAAACTGAGTTTCCAGTGAAAGGATCGTAGTTTTTTTTTTTTTTGGATTCTCAGCTTTGTTTTATGTTGATTAGGTGGAATATGCAATACTGGTGAATTGAGGATATAAATGTAAAAGATCTCAAGCTGGAAGGGGGGCGGCCCTGAAATTTCCAAATGTTGCACGTTGTCAAATGGCGCTTGGCTTCTATCATTAAATGAGATGGGATTGGGTTAACGCGTGGAGACTTGGGAATGATCTCTCATATTCGTCAGTCGAACTATTTTGAACGGCCGCAGTGAGAATATAACCATGAATATCTTACATGCGCGTCGCATGTTGCTAATCACTAATGCCGTCTCCCTTTTCTCTATCATGTTCTTTTGCACTCTTCCCTATACAATGACCGCAAGCGATGCCATATGGGGCAATCATCTGAATGTGAATCCTTTAAACAACCCGAATACCTTGGTGGAAGCAGAACGCTAACCAGTCAGACCACGCAAAGGATTTTCAGATAATTGAGAGGTGGTAAGTGCTCTCAAAACGCGGAACGAAACAGGTAATTGTTATTAATTTTGTCCCTCTATAACTTTATTTTGAACCTACATCAAATATAATTTAATCTTATTATGAATTATATATATGATCACATCACTTATCAAGGTGAATCCTGATCCATCGAGCCCTACCCTACTAACATAGAAAAGCCTCCTTCCTGTGACCTTTGTGGGGATGCAGAGGTAAACACGGTCCATAAACAGCAAAGGTTACACTAACTTTCCTTCCCTATTCTCACGTGATTGCAAGGACGTGGCAGGCGCCGTTATTGATTATTAAAGAAATTGAGTCACTGAGACGTGTACAGTGAGAATGGTCGGTTACTCCCAGCCCCATTCAGTTGATTCATTGTGCAATTTCACTGATTCTGATCAATCACGGAATAGCAACCGTGCAGTCAGTCAAGCTATGCTATACTCTGTAGAGAATTAGGTTGACTGAATTGTAGTATATAGAGTATGTGTAAAATAAATAATAAAATGATTTGCAAAATTTTAGAGTGTTACCTAACCCTTAGATTTGGGTATAATCATTCAATATAAGTAAAATTATTTTAGCGTGAAATGAAACAAAAGTTTTAGTAAGCTATGTAAAAATTTCCTGATTTTGCAAGAATAAACAAAACCAAGGCAACGCATAGTTTTAAATACGAGCTATCTGTGTTAGTTCAGGTCTCATTCCAGTTCGAACAAGCGACACGTACGGCCGTGTTTTTCGCTCTCTCGTAATAAACGTTTTTTCCCCGTGTTTCCCCCTCGCCCGCTTTCTCGCGATTGCGTATCCGGCTCGCAATTTATCACCTGCGCTTGCTCATCTTTTGGTGGTGGCAAGGCAAAAGGAAGCGCTGCAAAGTTCTGCAAGTTTTTTCGCTCGACCAGTTGCCGTGGCAATGGGTCGAAAAAATCAACACGTGGTGACATCCACGCCAGTGGCATCAGCTCCTAAAGCCATACCGGAACCGAGCAGCTCCAAGCGGCTGCGCCATGACGACGCCGATCCAGCGGACCCTAACGCTCGACTATTAGCGAGCAACAAATTTTCCGTGCTTCCGGTACAGGAAGTGCCCAAGAAGGTAAAAGTCCCCCCGCTTTTCACCACGTCAAAGGACATTGCTGCACGAGCTTGCAGCTATCCAAATTCATCCGCTGTACAAGCTGTGCAATAAGGGCACAAAAATTATGTGCTCGACGGAGGCTGACTACCGTGCTGTCGGCACTCACCAAGTCGCCAAGCAACACGAGTTCTACACTCACGACGCACCCGGAAGCAAGCCGATGAAGGTGATCCTGCCTGGCCTTCCGGAACTCACTCCGGAGGCAATCTTCGCCGAGCTGCAAGCGGTGGCACTGAAGCCTCAGAAGTTGTTTCCCATAAGACGCCAGCAACACGGAAATTATCGAGACCAACTCTATCTGGTCCACCTTGAGAAGGGTTCGATCACGATGGCGGACCTGGTGAAAACGCAGGCCCTATTCAACATCATCATCGAGTGGGACCGGTATCGCTCCAAGCAGCACGATGTGACGCAGTGTGGCAACTGCCTTGCGTTCAGTCACGGAACTCGAAACTGCCACATGAAACCGCGGTGTGGCAAGCGTGCCGGTGCACACGCCACCAAGGATTGTGCCCCACTGAAGTGCTCCAACTGTGGCGCAAATCACGAGAGCAGCAATCCAGCCCGCCCCAAACGTGCAAGTCCCGGCTTAGTCAACGCCGTCCCCGACCTCCGATGAACGAGGAGAATTTCCCGTCGCTTCGCTACCAGGTGCCAAACCTACCGCCGATCCCATTAAATCACCGGCATGCAAACCGCCCGTCAGCTTCCATTCATCATCGATTCGCGACAGCCGCCGCCGCTCCCAACCCTACTTCTCCTCCAGGCTGGGGCAATTCGAGTTGCAGTACCTATACGCAACCACCCGTCGAAGGACAGCTCTACGATTTGGAGCAAATGGTCGAACTCTACCGCCAACTACGTTCCTGCCGCTCGAAGGAAAAACAGTTAAAAGCCGCCACATCCGTGACAATGACGTTCATTTTTAAGTATGGACCGTACACGCACCATCAACATTCTCAATTGGAATGCTTGTTCCATCAGGAACAAAGTTATCGAGCTCGGTGACTTCCTTAACAGGAAGGACATCGATATCGCCATCGTCACGGAGACGCACCTCAAGCCCGAACTTAGCGTCTTCATTCCTGGCTATCGGATCTCGTTGAGGAGGAGTCGCGATCGCCCTGCGTAACAACATCAACTGCCACATGCTTCCGAGCTTCCAGCTGCAGTTTATTGAATCCATCGGAGTTGAGGTCGAATCTGCCGTCGGCCGTCACCATCATCTACGAAACGACATCCGTAAGCTAACTCGAAGGCAGGGGCAGTTTATCTTCGCCGGCGACATGAATGCGAAACACGAAATCTGGGGAACACCCGGTGCAACCGAAATGGCATCATTCTACAGGAAGACCTGGAAGAGGGCCATTACACCGTCCTGGGCCCAGATACTCCCACCCGGGTGAGCAGATCTGGGGCCCACTCAACAATCGACATCTTTCTCACCCACATGGGGAACAACATCGCGCAGCCGGTCGTGCACCAGGAGCTCAGCTCGGACCACTATCCGGTGGTGGCCGAAGTTAGCTCCTCGTTCAACCGGCATCGAATCCCCAGACGGGACTACCATCGTGCCAGATGGGAAAGGTTCCGACAACATGTCGACGACACCGTCGATTTCAACGTGCACCTCGCGTCAGCTGATGGCATCGATCGGCAACTGAAGAGCATCGAGCAAGCGATCTCCCAGGCCCGGGAGCAACATGTACCGGTGATAGATCAGGTGAGCAACTCTGTACCGATTGATAGACCCACACAAGAACTTATACAATTGCGCAACGCCATTCGAAGGCAATACCAGCGAACTGGTTTGCCTGGTGTACAAGCTAAAACAATACAATCTTCCCATCTTCCTGGTAAAGATAATTAAACATTATCTGTCGGACAGGATATTTCGTGTTTCGCTGCAAGGTGCAATTTCCGATGCACAAGAGATCTCCGCCGGTGTTCCGCAGGGAAGTATACTAGATCCACTTCTGTTCAACCTATTCACCTCGGACATACCCCCGGCTCCCTGAAAATGCATCTCTGTCGTTGTTTGCCGATGATACCGCAGTCGTCCACAATGGTAGGGTAACAAGAGCGCTTACAGCGAAACTGCAGCGAAGCTTGAATGTTGTGTCAGAATACTTCACCGAATGGAAGATCTGTATCAACGCTGCGAAAACCCAGGTCATCCTCTTCCCACACTCCAATCCTCGCAGACTTGTTCCGCCTGAGGATTGTAAAATTGGCCTAAACAACACAACGGTGGAATGGTCCAAATCAGCTGTCTATCTTGGCGTTACCGTAGACAGCAAGCTAATTTTCACGTTCTGTTAAAGCTACTGTACCCATTGACCAACAGAAGGTCTACATTATCCCTGAAAAACAAGCTTGCTATCTACAAGCAAATCATACTTCCAGTCATCGAGTACGGCATGCCAACCTGGGAGAGTTGCGCAAAAACACATCACCTGAAACTTCAAGCGTGTTCAAAATAAGTTCCTCAGGATGATCCTGAGCAGCATCAACTTCAAGCTTCGCGTTCAAAAACGCATTCGAGCAACGGTGTCCGACAGGGAATTGGATTCCACAGACGATCGTCGTGATAAACGTGGGTGCCCCGTAACAGCAGCAACAGTGGTAACGACGGTATCACACAAGTCACCCCAAGCGAACGATTTTGAGAGTTGGCGTTCGACTTGGCGGGCTGTGGTTCAACAGCAGTGGCTTAGGGCCGGTTCATAAACCACGTAGACTCATTTTTGAAAATCTCAGACCCCCCTCCCCCCTCGTAGACTTTTCTCCATACATTTTTTTGAAATTTTGTATGGAGCTTAGACTTTGATCAAACTACCCCCCCCCCCCTCCCCCCAAAAAAGTCTTCGTGGTTTATGCATAGCCCCTTACAATGGACCATCTGGAAGCAAACCGGTTCGTTAGAGCCCTTAACCACGAAAATCACGACATACTCCTTTGTGAATTCATCGATATACATAATCTAAGATGTTCAATTCAAAAGCTTGCATATGAGTAAAGCTCGATTCAAAGTAAATCTGGACGCACCGCTTAATACACCACCGCGTCCCTGGTGGTTGGGACAAGAAACGTTTGTCAGGCATTTGTTGATTGGCATTGAGGAAGAAATTGGTGAAAAGTTCTAGAGAACCCTTCGTGGTCTGCCTCAAAAATAGCAAAAGTGTTAAAATTCCCAAAGTCAACGGTGTGTCTTGTTATCAAACGTTACAAGGATACTCGGAGTGCAGATAGAGCACAGCGCATCTATCATAAAAGTGGCACTAGGGACAAAGAGCTGAGGAGAAAGGTGTAGAGGTACGTGAAAGGCAACCCAGGTGGCTCCATACATGATTTGGCAAAGAAATACGATTCCAACTTTTCCATCGTGTGTAATGGAACTTTTCCATTCAAGAGATGGATATAAGTCTTTTTGTGCCAGTAAACATCCGAATCACTCCTTGAAACAAAATTTAGAGGCCAAAAAGTGAGCACGATTAAAGGGTGTATTCGATAAAAATGGCACACACATATATACTCATCAAAATTAAATTGATTATCGGATTTTCTTGAAATTTTCAGGGAATGAAGAACTACTAATGAGTTTTGATTTACAACATTTTTTTTTATTCAATTTCGTCTCCCATCCCGAATGCCCGCACCTTCCTTTTCACTCCACCCATCAAATTTTGTACAACCGATTTTCCCAGTGTTTTTGTTATTTTTACCCAAATTTTCTTCAATTCTAGCTCTGTTTTTATAGTTTTGGGATGTTTGCGAAGTTCCGTTTTCATAATTGCCCAGAATTTTTCAATTGGACGAAGTTCCGGTGAATTTGGTGGGTTCATATCCTTTGGCACAAAATTGACTCCGTTGGCTCGGTACCACTCCAATACGTTTCGAGCGTAGTGGCAGGATGCTAGATCAGGCCAAAACAGAGTTGATCCTTTGTGCTTCTTAATGAATGGCAAGAGACGCTTCTTAAGGCACTCTTCCGTGTAAATCGCACCGTTTATTGTTCCGGAAGTGATGAAGGGAGCACTTATTTCACCACATCCGCAAATCGCCTGCCAGATTAGAAACTTATTTGCAAATTTCGATAGTTTCTTCTTTCGAACATCCTCCGGAACATCGAACTTCGACTTGGCAACGAAATATTCTTGCCCAGGAAGTTGACGGAAGTCGGCCTTGACGTATGTTTCGTCATCCATCACGATGCAACCGGATTTGGTGAGCAGCTTCGTGTAAAGTTTCCGGGCGCGGGTTTTCGCAGTGATGTTTTGTTTTTCATTCCGGTTTGGGGCTTTTTGCACTTTGTAAACATGTAACCCTGCACGCTTCATGGTTTTCTGCACAAAACCGACTGACACCTTAGACTTTTTAGCGACATCTCGAATTGACATGTTTGGACGGTTCTTGAATTGTTGTGCGACTTTCCTGGCCATTTTACTGTCCATTGGATCACTTTTACGACCACTCCCTTCCTTCCTTTGGACACTCAGACGCTCCTTGAAGGTTCTTATTACACGAGACACAGTTGTATTTGCAATTCCAAGCCGTTTAGCAATCCACCGGTGGGACGCCCCTGGATTTTGATTGTGAGTGCACAAAATTTTCTCACGGACAATTTCTTGTTTCGACGACATGACTGGAACTACTGAATGTATAACTATGAAACTTGGCAGATGTAAATAAAACACTATGGATAAGATCTACTCAAATTTCTAGGTTTTTTACTCATACGATTCAAAAGTTACAGAAGATTTTCTGTGTGCCATTTTTATCGAATACACCCTTTACTATACGAACGAGTTTTGACGAAATTTGATAGCTGTATTTTAATGGATGACGAAAAATATGTCAAAATGAATTATAAACAAATCCCCGGACGAAAATGTTACCCGGCAACTGGTCGTGGGGATGTCCCTTCAAGGTACAAATTTGTTTTTGCTGAAAAGCTCAAAAACTAATGATTTGGCAAGGAATCTGCAGTTGTGGCCAGTTGTGGTTTTCATCACATCTCACACAATGACGTCAAAGGTTTACATTAAAGAGTGTCTGAAAAAGCGGATTTTACCCTTCATTCGGCAACACAAGACCAACGTTATGTTTTGGCCGGATCTAGCCAGCTGCCACTGCTCTAAGGTATGGTATGTTGCAGCAATATTAATTACGTCGCCAAAGAGATTAATCCTCCGAATTGCCCTGAGTTCAGACCGATCGAAAAATATTGGGCAATTGTCAAGCGAAAACATCGAGGATGTGGTAAAGAAGTGACAAATGCACAACAAATGCGTTTAAAGTGGAATGAGTTCGCCGGTACAGTGTCACCAGCGACTGTGCAGATCATGATGGCATCGATCACAAGTAAAGTCCGACAGTTCGAAATGGTGAAATATAATAATTTGTTATATATCGATTGAAAGCTGAATAATTACCTTTTGTTTGACGTTTTGATCAACCGTGTATATTGTTTAATTCTTGAGTTATGATCACTTGAATGCGTCCAAATTTACTTTGAATCGTGGTTTATGAATGAATGAAAGCGACTCATCATGACAAATAAATTTTAAACAAGTAAATTCTTGCTCGCCGGTGTCGTCCAGCCATTTTTGTTTCCTCTAAAAAAAAACGAAAAATCTCTGATCACGTCTTCTTCGGAAGGTAAGCAAACCCCGGCCCATGTATTGATGGGTTTTCGACATGTAGGGTTCAGGTTGTCTCCCTGGCGTGACGAACCAGCCTCAGGCTGAAAGTCAAGTAAATACGAATCAACAACACCAACAAGTTTTGTGTGTTTCCGCTAAGGTTGAAAACAAAAGTGGGCACAATGTAGACATTTGTTTACATAACCTAATTATCAATAAATTTAGCCCATTACAAACCTGTTCTAACTGCGACTGATACAGTATCGCGCATCCAATAAACATTTTTTTTTTTTGCATAATTCGGTCACCCTGTCAATTGACCCAAGCAACGAATCAAATTCAATAGTTGAGTGGAAGTGGTGGACCCACCATCGATTTCCGGATTTATACACTAAGTGTCCGAATTTCGATGCAGCACGTAAACCTATTCCCTATCCCAAGATCACTTTTATATAAAATAATCTTCAAATGGAAAACCTTATTACACTATATTGCTACATTTCGAACGTGAAATTTTGATTTTCAACTCGTTTTAATTTTTCTTTGAAAATATTTTAGGAATCAAATCCGATCTGCGATTTTAATTTATAACAGCAGATTGCACTCGTGGTTGTCAAATTGGACACAATGCATAAGAAGAAATAAACTTTTCACATGTCTCGAACTATTTCCAACCAGACGAAAACAAAATAAACAATCGTAAAAACAAAACACGTCACATACAAGGCACGGCCTCCTCTGATTACATATTTCCTAAAACTCTACAGTGGGTTGGTCAGTCTTGTGCCGAAAACAAACGATGTTACTTCTACTTGCCCTTGCTATATCATTCTTTTCTTGCCACCAATCTCAAACTCTTATTACCGTAGCTCGTGACCATCACCAAGAAGAGCCGAAAGAAATGGTTTGAATGAGTAAATCTTATAAAAATTAAAGCACGTTCCGAGTCCTCAAACTAGAGTAGGCAGCATCTGACTGACACTAACACCTATAATGATGTAAGATTCCGAGTTTACCTATTAATTTTGAGTAATCAATCCAATAAGACAACGTTTAATCAATGAAAAACAACATTCGTAAAGCACTTCCTCGTTGTTCCACAGGGAGGGCATTCTTGTCTTGTTAACATGAAACATCGCCGATACATTTGATGCTCTAGCATTGATCGAATTATCACGAATTAACCATTTTAATTCTGAAACGACTTCCATTAACAACGCAACAAGCGAGATCCTTCCACCACCGAATCATTTAATTCCGTTAGTCATCGCCGAACACCTTTAACGCATGCCAACTGAACCATGCCCAGCTCTAACCATTCAATATATAGCAACAGCACCGCGCACGCAATTACCTTAATCAATCGATAGCACTAGCAGCAGCAGCAACTGTAAACACTGAACTATGCATCCTTCTTGGTTGATCTTATCCGTAGTGGTATTTGGCATTGTCGGCATTGCACTTGCCATAGGAGAACGGTACGCGCTTGAAAGATTTCCACCAACTCCGAGACTATGCATTCAGGATGGCTGTCTCCACGGAAAAGAGCTGGACGGACTGGAAGCGGGAAAGTTCGAGGCATTTTTGGGAATTCCGTTTGCCAAGCCACCGGTAGGAGAGCTCCGATTTAGGGTGAGTATTCAGTTTATGTGGATGGGCGTGGTGTCATGAATTTAATAAGTTGGTTTCATTAGAATCCGGTACCGAGTGAACCGTGGAGCGGCGATTATGATGCTACGTGGGAGCGAAGTCGGTGCCTCCAGAAGAACGATCTCCGACCACAAGGAACCATCGAAGGAAGCGAGGATTGTTTGTATCTGAATGTCTATCGACCGAAGGTATGCTCAGTCGAAACTTCCTTTAATCAATTATCACTAATCTATCTCACATAAATAGAACTTTAGAGGAGCACTTCCGGTGATGTTTTTCATTCACGGAGGAGGGTACGCTACAGGGTCAATGTCAATCGGCGAATTCGGCCCCGAACGGTTAATGGATACGAAAAAGGTGATCCTAGTTATGGCACAGTATCGCTTAGGAGCGTTTGGATTCCTGGCCACAGGAGATGAAGCTTCTCCGGGAAATTACGGTATGAAGGACCAGGTGTTGGCTCTAAAATGGATTCAACGAAATATCGGGCACTTCGGTGGTGATTCCAATCGGGTCACAATTATGGGACAAAGTGCAGGTGGCAGTGCAGTTCAATGGCACATGATGTCTCCACTGTCTAAAGGGCTTTTCTCGAAAGCTGTTAGTATGAGTGGGAGTGCACTTGGATTTTGGCACTACAATTACGATCCTCTAGATCTAGCACGGAAGCAAGCAGCAGCCGTGGGAATTCCAGAAGCCCAAGAGCTATCCACAGCAGACCTAGTGGATTCTCTGAGGAAGGTGGATGCACTCGAACTCGCAAAAAGCATAGATAGTTTAAAGTTTTTCTATATTTACCATACGACAACCTATAGTCCTGTAGTTGAAAAATTTGTGAATAGCGAATCATTCATGGTGGATGATCCAAGAGATCTATGGGCTGCTGGGAAGTATCACCAGGTTCCTTACGTTATGGGATTCGTGCCCAATGAAGGTGCATTCGTCTCAAATGTGCTTGCTAATAACTCTATGCTAGAAGAGCTGAACGATCGCTCAAGGTCCATAATTCCTCAATTTGTTGGAGGTCACACCAATCCGTTGAGTGTACAAATGTTAAAAGAAACATTCTTTCCTGATGGATCCAATGAACGGTGGCTAACAGATGACAACCTTTACGAATTGCAAGAGGTAAATACAAGTTATTAAATTCACAATGATTCGACATTTTACAAGTTTCAATTCCAGATGCTGTCGGAAGGTTATATAACCTACGCCATTGTACTGAGCATCAAGCAGTACCTACACTACAAAAGTGCAACCCCCAAAGCCCCACTCAGTGTGTATTACTTCAATTTCAAAGGACGATTCTCCCGATCCTATTACTACACCTACACATTCGCGGACTACGGCATTTGCCACTTGGACGATTTGAACTACCTCTTCCGACCGACAGCACTGTTCCCAGATTTCGTTCCTGAAACACCCTCCTGGTACATGGCGAAGATGTTAGTCAACTATTACGTACAGTTTGCTACAGACGGGTAAGGAAAAAAAAGAAATGTCTATCGCAGAAAATAAAGAGGATTTTTTAACATTATTTCAGCATGCCAGGGCCACTGTGTACCAACGAGAGTTGCCCTGTCCTGCAGTTTACCAATTCGGACGACCCAAGCAATCCAGCGCAAATGAACTTTTTGGAAGGATTCAACGAGAAGCGATTTGCATTCTGGTACAATTTGTATGCTTTGCAGAACTACTGAATCGAATGATAAACAAAATAAATAAGAAGAAGTTCGATAAGCATTGGGTACCGTAAAACGGGGTAGCATTGGTCGATTTGGGTTGCGTTTAAGTTGATGCGTAGAACACTTTCTGTGAAGATGATCAACAAGTTGATCATGTGACTCCATTGAATGATTCAACGTGTTTTTGATAACAAACAGTAGATTTTACTGCAAAAATTATAACTATATTTACTAAGCCGTCAATAGCATTCAAACAAACGGTCACACAATTGTCCTGACTGACTTCACAAAGTTTTTGTTTTATTATCTAGCCAAGTTTTATCAAACTGAATCATGTCACACCCATGCTAGAGAAATTCATGGTTTTCTCAGTGAAGTCCAGTTATTTTTAATGTAATTTCCTACATTAGGGCGTAATCATGCATTTCTTAAAATCTATTTCATATTTTATGTAGACAGTGAACCTCATATGAAGATATTAACATGAAATTCAGATTCAGAGAACAGGAATTGAATACAACTTTTCTAAAACTTCACTTATAAGGCATATTGTGATCAATGAGGGTAAAATACTGATCCTCACCTTTTATGTCTTCATAAACCACGTAGACAATTCAGGGGGGAGAGGTTTCGAAAAAGTCTACTATTGTCTACGATTTTGGGGGGGGGGGGGGGTACCAAAATTCTACGTAGACCTCTGTTTTTTTGCTCTCTACAAAACGAATATTCATACACTTGGACGTTATACACGAAGGATTCTAATAATTGTTAAGACCTTGCGTATTATCCTCGTGCCACCCTGAGCATTTTCGGAATACATTTCTGAACCAAGTATACCGGAGCCCACATGGCTTGAATGAAGTATGACAACGTACTTGTTTTACCAAAGTGAGTTTTATTGCAATTGTAAACCAATCTCAGTCATAAAATCTGTGCTGGTTTGTAAGGTTTCAATACATAGCCTGTTGATTAGTGCTTGCAATTCAATACGTACTACGAAAAACTATAGTTAATAACTACACACAGTGGCAAAGGTACCTAATATTGAGTTCAATTCACCCAGGTTGACACTCTTGAAGCGATTTTCATTCTTCGTGTCATTCCCTCGCATGTAAACAGAATTACTAACAATCGGGTGGGAGCGCATGGGGGCTATACAAATAATCTATTATTTCAAAGCTCTTAACAGTTCTACTATTTAGTAGCCTAAAGAATGTGCACACCAAAAAGTAGTCAACGGGAAATTAATGGTATTAAATGGAAAATATGAGAAAATCAAAAGTAAATCATTTATTTAAGACTTCATAAAAATACAAATATAAAACATATACAGTTAAGTCAATTTGACCTGTTATATCCAAATGCCCGCACCTTTCGTTTGACACCTTCCATCAGTTTTTGCACAGTGTCATCCGTCACCAATTTTGCAGCTTTCTGCCAGTTACGCCTGAAGCTTTTCTCATCAATTGCTACGCTATTCGTTTTTCGAAGATTCCTCTTGACCAGAGCCCAATACTTTTCGATCGGACGGAGTTCTGGCGAATTTGGCGGATTGCAATAATTTGGAACAATATTTACACCATTAGCAATGTACCAATCCTTAGCCAGTTTTCCATAGTGGCAAGATGCCAGGTCAGGCCAGAACAGCACTGAACCGTTGTGTTCCCGAATGAACGGCAACAGTCGTTTATTCAGACACTCTTTTACGTAAATTTGTCCATTTTGAGTGCCAGTAGTGATGAAGATGTCGCTTCTGAGACCGCATCCACATATTGCCTGCCATACGAGGTATTTTTTTGGGAACTTTGACAATTTTTTTTGCTTAAAACGATCAGCAACATTTCCTCTTTGCAACGAGGTATAAAACTGTAGTCCCGGTATCTGCTTAAAGTCAGCTTTGCAATATGTTTCGTCGTCCAATATTATGCAGTCGTATTCCTTCAGCATAGTGTCATATAATTTTCTCGATCGAGATTTTGCGCTCTTGTTCTGGCTGTCGTTACGATTTGGAGCAACACCTACTTTGAATGATTTCAAGCCTGCACTTTTCTTCACTTTCTGGACGAACGATGGAGACATTTTCACTTTTTTCGCCACATCACGAACGGAGATATTCGGTTTCTTCTTAAATTCTTTAATCACTTTCTTCCTCTCCACGACGAATCAAGAATCATGGTTACCTCCGGAACCGACCTTTCTCTTTAAAGTTAAGCGCTGCTGAAAGTTTTTTAGCACTTTAGTAACCGTCGATTTTGCGATTTGGCAATATCGCCGTGCGACATATCTGGATTTTCCACTGTTTTGTGCAAAATTGCTTTGCGCACGCGTTCTTGATTCGACGCCTGCGTGTACTGAATAAAGGTTACTGTAGCCAAACGACGTCTTCATCATAGAACCCATACATTAATATTCATGTAGTAGTGATCGGATTAGCAAAGCGTACACGGAGAAGACTACATTATGGCATTTCCGACGACTACTTTTTGGTGTGCACATTCTTTAAGTACCGGGGATGGAATAAACAATTATTTTCATAGCCATACGAACTATCAAAATAACCCACATTATTCATGATATTCCATGATGTTCAAACAACTCAGGGAGTTGTACACTAATTGTTTATTCAACCTTTCGATACGCGTGCACAATTTGCAGAAAGAGCAACCAAGCGAGGTTTTCTCATGTGTGTTGTGTTTTTTACACCAGCGCGTTGCCCGGAAGGTTAAGATGAATCAGTTAGAAGTCCTTATTTGGCCACCATATTTAATGATACAAAAAAAAGAGTCAATTTCTGGCCACCATATTATCTAGTTTTCACTGGAAATAATTTGCATGGCATTTGACATCAAGATACTCTATATCAAGTAATAAAGGTCGTAATGTGAACGGGGCTTAATGATATACGCTAAAATTACTGTCTCTAGATATTTTTCGAGAGGAAAAAAGAGACAACAAGAGGCAGTTATTTGAGCGTGTTGGTTGAGTTTCTCTTTTCGTTTTCTACAACATCGAGAGAGCGAATGCACGGCACTAACTCACTTGTAAGTTTATGATGTCAACCATTGAGTATTTTCATTTATACGTGAATGAGATGAAATTTGACAGTTGACTTGCTCCCATTTGACATACATTACGGAGAAGGGTTTAGTTATATCCGGGGGGTCGTAAATAAAAAGAAAAACTTTGGGGGGGACCTAAGACTTGTTAGAGGAAACACGTGTTTTTTATTTCACTGCGAGTTTTTCGATATACCATTTTTAATTGCCTTTTTTACGGAAATTTGTAGTTTGTTAATTGAGGAGAGTTCAAGAGTTGTTTTTGACAAAGGAGGGAAGCGGAAAAACGGAGTTATGCCGGATTCGGGAGATCCGGACCGAACGGAAAAAAATGGCTGACATATGAGTACGAAGCAAGCGACGCAGGACCTTACAGAGTGATTGTGCAACGGTACGATGTCGACAAAGATGAACGCATTAATAAACTGGCCCTTGGAAAAATCCTGATGAAGATGAAGGAGTATAAGCTCAATGTGATCAACCTGAAACCGATGGGAAACAACAAGATTCTAGTATTGGTGAAATCACATTTGACCGCCAACAATATTCAGTCAGACAAGTCACTTCAACAATTGAGATACAAAGTCTACATACCAAAACACTTTTTGACAGTGTCAGGAGTCGTCACAGGTGTACCGCTGGAAATGACCATCGAGGAATTGACTGAAAACATCAAATGCAATGTACCAGTATTGAATGTTACGCGTTTACACAGGTATGAAATGGAAAAAAAAAGTACCCACCACTCGTATCGGGATCACGTTCAGATGCAATAATCTACCAACGGAAGTCCGAATGTTTTGTTGCTCAAACAAGGTCAATCCTTTCATCAGCAAGGCAGTTTTCTGCCAGAACTGTCTGAGGTACAACCATCGTACCAACAATTGCCGATCTCAACAGAGATGTGGAACTTGCGGAAACAGCCATGAGGAACGAGGGTACGAGGAATGCAATCAAAAAATGAAGTGTGTACATTGCCGACAGGAAAACCACAAATCGGGGGATTTAAACTGTCCAGAACGTGCTCGACAAAATAACCTAAAAATCCTTTTGGCAAAAACGAACCTTACAACGATTGAAGCACAGGAACAGTATCCGATATACACACAAAATCAATTCAGCCTATTGGAAAACATGGAGGAATACCCTACCTTGATTGATTCTTACGCAAGTATGGTTCAACATAATTCCAAACCTAAACAAGTAAATCGCAACCGAAAACAAATAGCACCTAAACGAACATCAGATCAAGTAGCGGAGGCGTTTAACATCGGAGTGGTGATAGACGTATTTAATGATAAGAAGCAGAAAACGGATCATAGTCAGGCGGAAAATGGAGTCGCATTGTTTAACCGGTACAAGACCGATGAATTTGAAAAATTCCAATGGAAAATCAATCAGGTACAAGCAGCACAGAAGAAGGGTGAAGCCAAGAAAACGCTAAACGTGCCGGTTCAGGAGGCGTTGATGGAAGTGATGGAAGCTAACAACGAAGATGAATTGAACCAAGAGCAGAAAAGCCAGTCGGTAGAAAACAAAATGAAGAGACATAAGTATCCAAAGCCTAATCAGCTAATACTGCATGACATGTAGAATTGTTCAGTGCAACATTCAGAGCATAGAGAGAAACAAATCAGAGTTGGCCAGAATCTTGATAAGGGAAGAATATGATATTGGATTAAGTTCGGAATGTTGGACGAAAAAAGAACACGAAGAAAATAAGTATAATATTCCTTATTATAGAAACTATTATTGTTCACGTGACGATGGGTATGGCGGAGCCATGATTTTAACACACGAATCAGTCAAGAGCAAAAATATCACTGTTAACCCCACGGAAAATATTCAATGTGTAGGAAGGCTACTAACAACGATGAAGTTAGCAGTTGTTGCATTATATGTTTCACCAAGTGCATCAGCAACCGAACTGAAGATCTTTTTAGAAAATTTGATGAAAGAAGTAAGAGGATTTAAGAAAACCATAATTGGAGGTGATTTCAACGCACATCATCGGTTATGGGACAAGCATCACGCAGACGGCAGAGGAACAGCACTTTTTGATTTTATCAACAATGAAGATGTCATTTTAATCAATAAGGAGGAACCGACTTATATTCCGGCGGAGTTGAATAAGAAACCGTCAACGATTGATTTAGTTCTTGCATCTCCAGGAGTATACCAGGATGTGAAGATGGAGGTTTTGCAATATGGAATTGGAAGTAGGCATTTAGTAATTCACTTGGTCATAGCGAGGGAGCAAGAAAAGCAGTGTAGATATTTCGTAAATCGGAAAAAAATACAGGAAGAATTAGAAGCGTTAGATCCAGAGCAGATAAAAGGAATTGCTGGGCTGCAAAAAGAAACCAAGAAGATTTTTAAGAATGCAAAGCAGAAAAGTAGATTCAAGCCAAAATTTTGGTGGAATGAGGAAGTTGAAAAAACATGGATTAGCAAAAACGAAGCAAGAGCAAAATTCAACCGAAGTGGCTCGCTCGAGGATTTGCTAGAAATGAAAAAACTGGAGAGTATTTTTACTAGATGCAAAAACAAGTTTATGAACAGAAAATTCCAAGAATATTTAGCAGAAATAGATCCAAGTGCAAGCAGCAAAGACCTTTGGAGATAAGTTAATAGGTTAACAGGAAAAACCAAAAAAAGAAACAACACAGCCATCGTCCACGAAAAAGAAGAAGCAGCGAACCAATTCCTGAAGATAAATTTTCCATATGAAAATTTAATCAACACGGATGGAATCAACAACACCATTACGGCGGTTAATTACGATATTTTGAACGTCGAGAAATGGAATAATATCTTAGAAAAGAAAAAGAAACCGTCTGCAGCAGGACCCGATGGTTTGAGTTATGAAATTCTTCGGAACCTGAAACCTGATGTTAGGAACCTCGTCATTTCTGATCTTAATAGAATGTGGAGAAATGGGAGATGCGATAAAAACCTCAACAAAATTAAAGTAGTTGCAATATCAAAACCAGGACGAGATCCGGACGTTGTAGAAAATCTACGACCAATATCAATGCTTAATTGCTCTTTGAAACTAGTGAATTCTGCAGTGTTACTGGAATTGCATAATTACTTGCAAATGCAATCAATATTACCCGAAGCGTCGTTTGGGTTTCGAAAACACAACTCCACAACAACTTGTTTAAACTTCGTAATCAATAAACTCACTACGATACGAAGAGAAGGAAAGGTGGCAGGACCTATCTAGCGCCTACAACACGGTAAAAACAGGTATACTAGAAAAGATCATGTACGATTACAAGATACCAGCAGAAATAACTGGTTGGGTTGTTGCCTTCTTAAGCGATAGAACGGTTCAAATCCATGTAGGAACAGAACTTGTGGAAAGGAGAATTAGCGATGGGCTTCCCCAAGGGGATGTGATGTCTCCAACTTTGTTTAACGTTTATACAACCCAACTACACGATATCAGAGTGGAAGGAGTTGTACTTGTACAATATGCTGATGATTTCATGGCAATTGTTGAGGGCAAATGTATAGAAGTCTTACGAGAACGGGCACAAGCGTTTATAGATGACTTCAAGCAAAAAACGGAATATCTGCAGCTCAAAATAAACGAGAGCAAAACGAAAGTTATGCTGTTTCAAAGAAATAAAAAAGCTCTAGACATCAAAATAGGAAATACTGACTTGGAAACTGTGAATACATATAGGTACCTGGGAGTATCTCTAGACCGAACATTAGGGTACGGAGCTCATATTAGAGAAGTTAAAAGAAGCACCACAGAACGGATCAACATGCTCAAGGTGATAAGCAGTTCTAGAAACGGAGGTCACCCGCAGACATTGGGATTGTTTTATAATGCTATAGTTCGAGGGTACCTTGATTACGGAGCGGCGATTTATGCAAACTCCAAAAAAAACTAACTTAGAAACTCTGACAGTAACCAATAATTCTTGTTTAAGGAGAATTACAGGTTGTACGACAACAACCCCCATTAACACACTGTGTGCCATAGCGAGTCAACCACCATTACATTTCCGTCGGGAGATCATAACTGCAAAAGAAATTCTAAGAAATGTGCAATATAACACAATGGTTGGTATACAGCTTCAAGATTTACACTTGAACCAACTGTCTATTGAACAACTAAACTACCAAGAAAGTGTATTCGTAAAGTATCAACACATCTTTGATAAGGTTACGCGGAAAAGAAAGGTTAATGCTAATTTACCTAATATACATATAGAGACAGAATTAGACAGCCGTCAATGGACGAAAAAAAATACTTCTACTAGGGTCCTGAAACAACTGGCGTTAGGCAAGATCCATGGAATCTATAGAGAACATCGTAGGATTTACACGGATGCATCCAAGGATGACTTACACTGCGGTATTGGAATATTTGATGAAAGCAACAGCTACAAATTAAGCCTGAAACTTGAAAACACGGTATGTATTATGTCAGCTGAACTGGAAGCAATATTCGTTGCACTGCAGTACATAGAAAGAAATCAAATTAGAGGTGCGATGATTTTGACTGACTCTAAATCAGGATGCGAACATATAAAAGGCCAACTGGATTCCATCGAACAAGATGAACTAATACAAGATATTATTATGAAAGCGAATGATACGGATACCTGCATCCAATGGATCCCAGGACACGTTAACTTGGATGGAAATGACACAGCGGATCGGCTAGCAAAAGCTGCACTAAAAAGAGAAGAATTAGCAATCAATCGAATACTACCACATGATGCCTACAATTGTATTAAAGAAGAAGTTACCGAAAACATTCAGAAGTGGTATGTCCACTACACACAAGAGTTCGGAAAAGGAAGAAAAATTTTCAATTACCAAACAGGTATAAATGTTAAGTCATGGTATCATAATTTGCCACTATCAAACACAGAAGTCAGAACACTAAACAGGTTGATTTCCGGACACGATTACTCGCCTTTTTGGCTAAGCAGGATGCGGATAAAGGATGAGATGTACTGCGATGTGATATGTGATATCTTTAACATGTGATGTCTTTAACACTTCTGAACACATTATTTTCCATTGCGTGAAATACCTAGCGGAGCGAGATAAATATGATTTGGACAAATACTATACGATCATAGATGCATTTAACTCAAGACAAATCGATACTCTGAAAAACATAGTTAATTTTTTAAAGGAAATCAAAAAAAATATCTAAAATGCACTGGCTGACAAATGACGATCAGGCACGAATAATTTGATAAGAAAACAAACTTAAAAAAAAATCTCTGAAAAATAAAGTCGAAAATTAAAGACCGACTGGCGATTATAGCGACTACGCTGTGCCATAATAAAAGTGGGAGTTTGACAGCTCCTGCGAACTAGAAAAGAAGAAGAAGAAGATGAAGAAGCGTGGCTATAGCGCACATTGGGACAAAGCAGAAAATACATGAAGAGGCCTGAGAAGACGTTAACTTGCTTTGGAAAACTTTCAAAAAAACAACAACGCACTGGGTTGTTGGAAAAATTCAACTGAAGTCTACGAGGGGGGAGGGGGGTTTGAAAGTGTCAAATTTCGGTCTACGTGGTTTATGAACAGCGTGTCGAAAACGGACACTGCGGATACGCCCGTTCCGGCATCTACAACATCTTGGCACTATTGGACAACAATCAGAGCATCGAAAGAAAGTCCGGTTCCGGACGGCCGACGACCCTGAGCACCAAGAAGCTCCAAAGGATGCTGAAGAGGAAGACCGAGGGAAAAGTGGCTACATCGCTGCGGGCGCTTGGCCGGGAGGTCGGTTCAACCGGCCAAACAGTGAAAAAGTACCTGGCGAACATGAACATAAAATGTCAGGAAGCGGAAGTCGCGTCCACTAATTTCGGAGCTGCAGGCAATGACGCAGCGGCAGCGGCTGAATAAGATGGTCAACTCGATTTTCTCGGCGAATCGCGACGTGGCGGTGGTGATGGACGACGAGACCTATCTCACCCTGGATGGCAACGACTGGCAGGGCACTTCGTATTTTACTTCCCCTACGGAAGAACAAGCTCCGAAGTGAAGTTAATTTCACACACCAAGTTCCCCAAGAAGGTACTGCTGTGGCAGACAATCAGCGAGAAGGGGACGTCAAAACCGCTCTTCTTTCGCTCCAGACTAGCAGTGAACGGGGAAATTTATAGTACGAAATGCCTGCCGGAAATTGCGTCGTTCATCAAGAAATACCATAAGGGCGAAGACGCATTTTCTGGCCGGATCTGGCGTCGGCCCACTTCTCGAAACGATCTTTGGAGGAGAAGGAGCGGCTGAATATCGATGTGATACCCAAGTCGGCGAACACGTCCAACGTCTCCCAGCTGCGTCCCATCGAGAATTTCTGGGCCAACCTGAAGCGTAAAATCTACTCCAACAGTTTTGTCGTGAAAACTGAGGAGGAATTGATAAATAAAATGAAGAAAGAACTCAAAAACATGCCTACACGCATATTTTCGTCCGCTATGGCGAATGTTCCGGTCAACTGCCGGAATGCCGCTCGCAAGGGCGTAGAATTTTTTTGCAAGTAAGCCTAAATAATTACCTTCCATGGGAAATTTATCCTCCTCAAGCTCAGTAAAGGCGCAGCTACAAAGCAACACCATGCTGGAGGTGGCTGGGTTCGATTCCCTTCAATATTTGCGGTAAGTTAGTGAATGGAGTCTCCATTAACTCTGCTAACGTAGCGTAACTATTGGAGTGTTTACGTCCGTTTCAAATTTTCCGGTCCGTTTGACCGTAGTTGCTTGTGGAGCCCATAGTAGGCACGACTTCCACTGATAATCCGCCTCCGGATCTCCCGGATGTTATCGTTGTCCGCAGTAACCAGTGAGCCGAGATAGACAAATTCATCGACTACCTTGATCTCATCGCCGTCGATCGTTACACTTCTGCCCAGTCGGGTCCTGTCGTGCTCGGTTCCGCCTGCCAGCATGTACATCGTTTTGGACGTATTTATCTTCAACCCAATCTTCTCTGCTTCGCGCTTTAGTCTGGTGTACTGCTCTGCCACCGCCTCAAATGTTCTGCCGACAATATCCACGTCATCGGCAAAGCAGATAAATTGACCGGATCTGTTGAAAATCGTGCCTCGCATGTCAAACGCCGCTCGTCGCATAACACCTTCAAGAGCAATGTTGAACAGGAGGCAAGAGAGACCATCACCTTGACGAAGCCCCCAGCGGGATTCGAATGAACCCGATAATCCACCCGATATCCTCACACAGCACTGGGTTCCATCCATCGTAGCCTTGATAAGTCGGGTCAGATTCCCCGGAAAGCCTAGCAACGTGAGTTATTTGAGGTACCTCAAAAGCAATTGAAATTGTTCAAGATAAGGACCTGTCGGACCTGTTCGGGATAAATTTTCTACCAGGTTACAGTAAGAAGGGATACTTCCACCCAGTTTGGCAATGAAATTCAGACAACTTTCATGAGATAATCTAGGAAATAAAAAGCTTTATTCAATATCGCTCAGAGTGAAATTTTTGCGTGATTTTGAAAGCTACCAGTAATACTTGCATAGAATAGAGATGTTGTCAATAAAAGGCCTACATACTTGAGGCAGAACGCCTTTGCTAAATATGTATATCAACGTATTGTTTGATACTAAAGGTGCCACTACACGGCGCTTGAAATCTATGCTATAGTTCACTGTGATAGAGCCGTTATAGATATCTATTTCATAGTTTTATGAGATTCGAGAAACGGTTTTGCAAAAATATGAGCTAAGAAGTAATAGCAGCTATGTAGTAGAAATCTTTGCCGCAGCGCTATCACTTAACTTTTTTCGGTGTACACACGAATGATTTTCTTTGTCGCGTATATTTAGTTGCGAACTTAGAAAAAATAAATTTGGGAAGTAATCATGAGCAAATTCGGTAGCTATGGACAGAGAATGAAAAATTGCTGCAGTTGCTGCGTACATCACATTGAAAAGGGTGATAAAACGAAAAACTCGCAGTCTGGACAAAATCGTGGATTTCTCGGCTTGTAGGCTAGGAAATGAAGGCTAATCTGCTGAAGGAGATGGGTTATGAAGATCCGGATTACTAGTTCAGCGAAATTCTTCAGAGAAGTTCTGGGGAGTTCTTCAGAAAAGTGAATAGAAAATTTTTAGAGAAATTCGGAGAGGTTCATCAGAGAAGTTCAGGGAAGTTCTTCAGAGCAATATAAGGAAGTTTTTCCGATAAGTTCGGGGAATTTCTTCAGAGTAGTTCAGGGATGTTCTTCAGAGAACTTCAGATAAGTCTTCAGAGAAGTTTGGGATATTTCTTCAGAGAATTTCAGGGAAGTTCTTTCGAGGAATTTCAGGGAAGTTTCCCAAATGAACTACAGGGAAGTTCTTCAGAGGAATATCAGGGAAGTACTTCACAGAAATTCAGGAAAGTTTTTAGAGAAGTTTAGGGAAGTTCTTCACAGAAATTCAGGGTAGTTCTTTATAGAAGTTCAGGGAAGTTCTTCAGAGAACTTTGGTGGAATTCTGCAAAGAACTTCGGAGAAGTTCTTCAGAGATCTTCGGGGAGGTTCTTCAGAGAACTTCTAGGAAGTTCTTCAGAGAAGTTCTCTTGAGAAGTTCTGGAAGTTCTGCAGAGTCTTGGAAATCGGTTAAATGTATTTCTTAAAGGTATCAAATTATTCGTACGTACCGATTCTTAGAGCAGCAAAAATGAAATAAAATTGAAAAAAAAACAGGTTTATTTAAAATTCGTATATTATTTAGAAGAGGAGTGGCTGAAAATTTCACGTGATTTTGAAGAAAAATGGTAATTTTCCAATTGTGTAGGAGCGCTAGAAGGAAAGCACGTTGGTGTATAAGCCCGTGCAAAGGCCTTCAGTGATTATTTAAATTATAAAAAGCAGTTTAGCATCATGCTTATGGCTATGGTGGATGCTGAATACAAATTTCACGGTCAACATTGGAGCAAAAGGAAGGATCAGTTATGATGGGGTATTTGGTGTTGGGGAATCTGATGCAGCATCTATGGCTCCTGAGATGCCTGTCTCGGCTCCGACGGTGGACAAGGTGTATGGCTCATCTGACGCGAGGACGATCAGCTGTTTTTGAGACATTCTGAAAAAAAAATTTTTTTAATTGGCCTTGTTCTTTTTTTTTTTTTTTTTTTTTTAAAACCATGTATTTTTTTTATAAGAGGGTTTCTCCCCCCCATATCTCCCGGGGGGGGGTGTTTGGGGGGAGGTGGGGGGTGGTTTACACCAAAACGGTGGTCTATTTTTTGGGTTTTGGGGGGTGGGGGGGGGGGGGCGGGGTTCGGGGGGGGGGGGGAGAAACCCCCTTTTTTTTAATTTTTTTTTTTTTTTTTTTAAAAAGTGCTGGGGGTGGGTTTGGTTCTCTTTTTTTTTTTTTTTTTTAATTATTGTGGGGGGGGGGGGGGGGGGGGAAGAAACAAAAATCAAAAGTGGAAGCTGGGAGATTGGAATCCTCTCCTCCACCTCAAAATATTTTTAATATAAAAATTTATTTATTTTTTATTTAATTATAAATACCTCTCCTCTTTTCTTTCTTGTGGGGGGGGAGAAGAAAAAAAAAAAAAAATCCCTAGCAAAGTAAAATAACAAACTGATATCAAATAAGTAACAAGTTTTGTTATCCCAGATATTATTTTGAACTCACCTGTTATCGCATAACAAAATTAGTTATCAACATTGAATAATTTTGTTATCATCTGTTATCAATTTTTAAAGACCATTTTTGACGAACGTTACTGAATACTACCAGCATGCTGAAGAATGCTGAATATCACCAGCATGTCATGGATATGAAATTGAGCTTTTCACCAGAAGCAGTACTTCAGTTATTAGTGTATGAATTTGATATCATGTTGATAACATAATTTGAAATTATCTTAAGTAATTTGTTCATATCAAAAAATTTGTTATCAAAATGAACTCAATGATAATAAAACGAGTTAATGTTGTGATATCCAACGAATATTAATAAGTTATCCATTTTGTTATTTTGGCTGTTTATTCAGCCTGAATGATAACATATTTAGTGATCAAACAGTGATAATCAGATATTAGAACTTGTTATCACTTTGGTATAAACCTTTGCTCGGGATACTCACTTCCACAGGTGATCGGGATTAGTTGGTTTCCACAACAGCGGATGTTGCTCCCACAGCTCAAGCAAATGGAATTTATTTTCCTGGTCCATTTTTGCTTTGAAAATACCGCGAAAACACAAACTAGCAAAAAATTCAAACGACCTGTCAAAAAACTTTGACCAACGAACTATGAACTATTCCGTCCGGATGAAATAGTTCATAGCCTACTACTATAACATAGAAACTATCGCTAGAGTGTACACACGACAACAGGCAAGGCTCTATATCATAGCGTAAACTATCGCTAGCAAGTCATAACTATGAGCTATAACTACATAGTTTAGGTGTTTAGGTGTTACATAATTTTGTAGCATATAGCTCACTATATACTAGAAATAGCTGCCTTGTGGTGATACCTTAACACTAGCTTGATAAACACTGAACAACACAAATATTCGTGGGACAATGTTAGTTAGTTTTGAAAATACTGATGAATTTTCGTTGATAGTTAAAAATGTTTGATGGTTTTTGAAAATATATCAAAGTTATCTTGCCATTTGCCTAAAACCTGCTATCAAACAGCAGTTGGCGAAGATTGGTATATACCAATATATTGCAGAGGAATTCTGCAAAGTTGGAAAAAATAAAAGACAAAAAGAGAGATGATAAATATCCATGCAAGCCATAGTAGATTTTATAGGCTAGATTATTCCCCCACGCTTCGGGTTTCCTGTATACCGTAACGAAATACCGTAATTCATCTTCATGATAGATGTTTAAGGTATATTTTGAAACCATTAATTATAAATAATGCACCACCCCTCGAAGCATGTGACCAACTTATGACGTGTTTCAGGGGGGATGGTAGCGCAAGCTTTATCAATACCCTACAAAATGCATTGACGAGCTGAGAAAATTCTATCTTCTGTATTAAAATATATCCTATTTGAACAGAATTAATTCTCGACATCTTATTCAAAACGACGTATCTCATTTTGTAAACAAAGAGGGGAACAATGATTCAAACATAAATTTCTCAAAACTCTTAGCACCCTCACGGAAACTAGCATCACCTACTAGTTAGGGATATGCTATTTCTTGTGTTGGTGGTCCTAGTTTGCGTGACATTGCCAATGGTTTCAAGAATTTACCGTTTGAATCTTTCTTCCCCTCAGATACGTCGTTTTGAATAAATTGTCGAGAATTGTTTAAATCCGCAATCAATTGCATTTTGTATGGTTTAGAAAAAACTTGTCCTACCAAAGGCGTTACAAATTAACCGATGGCAGTAGGTCGGTTCTCTCTTTCTTAGTGGTAGTTTCATCTTTCTTTTTTGCTTTCATAATTCGCTTATTGCTTGCTCTCAACTTAGTGTTCTAAATGCCTTTCCACATTTATTAATTCATCGCGTGCCTGCGCCATAATGTCACAGGGAAATGGGAATTCGATTGACGGTGAAAGGTAAGCCATTTCATTCGAAACCTTAAGCAAATGTCTCAACCGACTGAGATTTGAAACTTCTCACCGATGAAAACGAATCGCTTTTGATGAAAACGAATCGCTCATGCTGGTAGGTTTATGTTATCAATCAAATCAACTCCGTTCAAGATCGAAACCAACATAGGCAGCCATTTAAGCACTAATTTGAACACCTTGTTAGACAGACTTCCTGATGCTTCTGTGGCATTGCAATTACAAGTCGCAACCTAAGATTGTTGCAGACTTTGCTTCACCAGTTCCCTAGTGGCCTGCAGTACATCCTAACCCAAACAGCAGACACTTTCAATCATACTTGTTCGCAGTATGTATAACTGCACTGAAACAGCGCGGCTCCAGTTGTACATTGACTACACCCTTGCCAGATGCGTAACCGGTGCACCAAGCGTGACCATAACGCCGAAAGACACCACTGATAAAAACTGCGCCAACCTTAGCGCGAACCTTTACTCATCGTCTAGACAACGCGTGGTGAAGATGTTCTCGCCACCGGTAAAACACGTGCTGCTCGCCGTTATAGCTGCCGTTGCTACGGTTACCCGCTTGGTATTTGCCAACAATAATGTGGCCTCCGCGATCAGTGAATTTTCCGAGTATGCCAAATATCCTCCGAGTCCTTTGGTTTGCATTAAGGACGGTTGCATCATCGGTACCAATAAGAATGGACTTGAGAATGGACAGTTTGAGGCCTTCTTCGGAATTCCATACGCCAAGCCTCCGCTGGGGAAATTAAGATTTAAAGTGTGTTCCGAGTGTGAACTTAGTGCTAGTGGAAAATGTGATTTAGTGATCTGTGCTTAAATCTCCACAGGATCCCGTTCTGGTGGAATCGTGGACCGGCCACTACGACGCAACGTACGAACGGAGCAAGTGCGTCCAGAAGAACGATGCCCGACCGCATTCGTTGGTGGAAGGTAGCGAGGATTGTCTCTACTTGAATTTATACAGACCGAAGGTAGGTGGGCTATAGTAATCGGTGTTAAGAGTTTCTGCAATCAAATCAATCAATGCATTTTGCCAAAGTGGTGTTTGGTGCAATCGATGAAATTCTGCTTTTTACAGTTTATCGAAACGAAAGTTATTGCACAGGTGGGTATTTTTGTTGAAAAGGCTTATCAAAATCTAGATCAATGTGTCTGTTTATTACGTGCACGAGGGCTAGTCATATCTTGAAGACATTATATCAAGCAATTATTTAGCGCCACATAACATTTCCTTCCAGTACATCACCGAGCCTCTTCCGGTTATTTTCTACATTCACGGTGGTAGCTATGCGTCCGGATCTGCCTCATTTACTGAATATGGCCCCGAGCGACTGATGGACACCCGGAAGGTCATAGTCATTGTCATCCAGTACAGATTGGGGGTGTTCGGATTCCTTTCCACGGACGATAGTTGTTCTCCGGGCAACTACGGACTCAAAGACCAGAGTATGGCACTGCGGTGGGTGCAGAACAATGTCCAAAACTTTGGAGGCGATCCGAAGCGTGTGCTTTTGGTGGGACAAAGTGCCGGTGGTGCGGCAGTCCAGATGCACATGATGTCGTCGTTGAGTCGCGGAACGTTTTCGAAAGCGGTAAGCATGAGTGGATCCGCACTCGCCTATTGGAACTACAATATCGATCAAGCCAGGGTGGCCAGAAGACAGGCTGCCGTGGTAGGAATCCCCAATGCATATAAAATACCGACCGACAAGCTGGTTGAGGCTCTACGATGCGTTGATGCTTACGAACTGGGCAGTAGCATCGACCGCCTGAAGTATTTCCATGTGTATCCGACGGGATTATATCAACCTGTTGCGGAACGATACGTTACCAATGAAACCTTCCTTTCCGAAGAACCGAGAGCGCTGTGGGCAGCTGGAAAATATGAACAAGTTCCGTGGGTAACGGGTTTTTTGCCGAACGATGGAGCTGCTGATTCTTTGGGATTAATAACGAATGTAACTCTGTTGGAAGAATTGAATGAAAAGTCACGCAGGTTCATCCCTCGGTTAGCCGGCGGGGATGCTCACGCCAAGAGTACGCAAATGTTGAAAGATCGGTTCTTCAGCAACGGTACCGAGGAGCGCTGGTTAACGAAGGATAATTATATGCACCTGCAAGATGTAAGTATATTTTTGCAAAGATGATCAGTACGAATATTGATGGTTTATTTATTTGAATCAGCTTCTTACGGAATCTACCATCACATACGCGATTGCGCTAAGTGTGAAACAACATTTAGCTTTGAAGAACTCGAGGAAGGCACCGGTCAGCGTGTACTACTTCAATTTCCAGGGTCGAAACTCGCAGTCTTACGTGTACACGTATACAGCAGCAAATTTTGGAGTTTGCCATTCAGATGAGCTGCTGTATCTTTTCCGAAACAGTGCGGTGGTAGGGGACTATCAAACCGGAACACCGGAGCTGATCATGGCCAAGGGTTTGGTGGATTACTTTGTCAAGCTGGCTTACGATGGGTAATAATGGGATGTAGAATTTCTATGGTAAATCATGTTTAACCACTTCTGCTTTCAGAATATCCGGGCCATACTGTAAGTTGAACGATTGCCAGTTGCTGGAGTTTGCCAACTCGGATAACCCAAGGGCGCCAGTGGAATTGAATCTGGTCAACGGATTCGACGAGGACATGATTCAGTTCTGGAGAGAGTACTACCGATTGCAAGGGATTTAATTGAAAGTTGAACATTTCAATTGTTATATCAAGACTGAATCTGTTATGATAACTTAGATTTTAAAAGTGTGATCTTCCAAAAGTCACTGAAGAACTATCAATAAAACTTGATTTGCATCTCTGTTTATAAGTCGAATTCTTATTCCTTATGAACTCGATGCATTTTTGCTATCTGCTGAACGCAGACTTGATTCCAGATGGCAAACAGTGGTACTTGATTAATCCCAAAAATGAACTCATCCTTCCTAGCGGTCGTAGTCGAATGTTTGTAAAAATGCAATGATTCTTAAATATTAGGATGAAATGAAAAGTAAACCCTAAATAGCGAACATATGATCGTGTAGTCTTTGATTATATGCACTGCGAGGTTTCCGTCAGGTATGTAAAAAAATGCCCTCGATGGATTCCAGATTCCAGTTCAAGAGCACTGCTAGGGAAGTCTGTTTGGTGGTATTGGAGAGAGCACTTCAACTGCAGCTATATTGAAAGTGAACCAAGCTGCTCTGGATGCTGGATTCATTACCACAGCAATGAGACGCTTTTGCAATCCGGGTGAGCTCTTTTCTTTTAATTCACTCGATTTCTTTGTTGAAAGGAGATGTTATTCATGGTAAGAACAAAGTATCAATTTTAAGCTTTGCAGTCCTTGTTTGTTTGTCTGTTGTTGAGGAGGGATAACGAGTTCATAATTACAAGGTCGGCCTAAAATATGTTTCACGTTATGTACCATCCTGCTGCAAAGAATGAGCATGGTCAGTTGTTTGTCTCGTAGTTGAAGTAGTGTTCCAGAGATCTGAACCCGTTCTTTTCATATATTTATTCACATCCTAATACTCTACAACACAATTCAAGCACATTTGAACCTAGACGTATCACTCGCTTAAATCCTAGACCATCCGCTTCCCATTAACTCAACTCCTTGTCATCTGAGGGCGTCGGAGAGTTGCTGGTTCCTCGTTGAGTATATGTCATACCATCATTGATTCCTTGTTTGACCTGCATTCGGGCGGGGCTAGCACCGGTGTTGCCTGGATTTGGGCACCTGTTTTTGCACATTGAGGATGTACGTGGCATCATCTGTTTGTTCTCTGTTTATTTGCAGCTGATCTGCCAGTGACGGTGTGGCGGCCTCGAGCGGTCAATCATTCTCATTCTCAAGTCGGTATCCATTTAGTCGTCTCCTTAAACTTTTGGGAAATAGCCATGCCATTGCATGCATCGCACCCCGAAACAAATTTTTCTATATCGGCATTAATGCCGAACCAATACACCAACCGCCTTGCTAGTTGTTTCATTTTAACCATACCCGCGTGGTTATTGTGTAACAGTTTTAGGATTTGCTTCTGGAATATTTGAGGTGCAACTATTCTGTCTTTATATAGTAGACAATCGTTCATCAACTCCAAATCCTGCTAATTGGCAAAAACATCCAAAAAACATCTGTTCATCCTATCAGGCCAGCCATTACGCATATATGCTATTATTTTCTGTAAGAAGTCATCTTTCCTTGTTCCCTCAGCTATCATTTTAGAGTCCAATGGCAAGTCTTTACCGAAATTAATGTTTTGAATTATTTCTGCGTCCAACTCTTTAGGAACGTCCTGCTCCAAAGGAAATCTTGAGCAAAAATCTGCATTTCCCAGTTTATTTGATGGTCTGTATATTATATCAAAGTCGTATATGGCCACCTCTAAAATAAATCGCTGGAGTCGAGTTTTTGCCCGCCTTACCAAATATTCCCACCAAAGGTTTATGGTCCGTATATACTGTGAAATGTTGGCCATATAAGTACTTATGGAATTTTTTAACCGTACATACTAACGCTAAAGCTTCTAAATGTAATATAGGGTATTTTCTTTGGGCTGGATTCAAGGAAAATGATGTAAAGCTTATAGGCTTCTCTACGTCGTTCACTAAATGAGCTATAAGTCCACCAAGACCATAGCTTGAAGCATCCGAAACTACCACTATAGGCTTTTTAGGGTCATAAAACTCCAAAAAATTTGCGTTAATTAGTGACTTTTTACCCTCATCGAAAGCTTTTTGACAATTTTCATCCCAGACATACTTGACGTTGGTTTTCAATAAATTGTATAAATGATACAATTTCTCAGATAACTGAGGAATGAATTTGTGATAATAATTTATTAATCCTAGGAGTGATTTCAGTTCCAATTCGTTTCTCGGTGCCTTTGCATTCTCAATAGTAGAAATTTTATCCTGGCATGGCATTAATCCTTTATCACTAATCACATGTCCCAAATATGTTAGTTCTGATACAAAAAATTTACATTTATCAAAATTTACTTTAATTTTAGCCTTTGCTAATCTTTCCAAAACTAATATAAGTTTGTCATTGCAGTCTTCTTGGGTTTTCCCGCAATCAGCACATCGTCCAAATAAACCGATACATTTTCTATTCCCTCCAGCACCCTGTCCATTACTTGCTGAAAGATTGAAGCGCTTGATGATGCTCCCTGTGGAAGTCGGTTGTAAATGTACAAACCTTTCATAGTATTTATGACAACAAATCTCTTAGACCTTTCTGTCAGTTCTAACTGAGTATAGGCACCCTCCAAATCGAGTGCACAAAAAATTCTACTTCCAGACAAGCAAAAATATCTTGCGCTGTAGGTAATGGATAGGTATTGGGAACTATCGATTTATTAATTGATACCTTGCAATCGATTACTAATCGAATATCATTATTTTTCTTCATTACTATGATAATGGGAGAAGCCCACTCACTAGTATCAATTGGTGTAATTACTTTCTCTTTTTCCAATTTGCCCAAATATTCAATTACTCTGTCCCTTAGTCTATATGGAACATCATACGCTTTTTTAAAAATAGGAGTTTCATCTCTCAAAATCAGTTCAGCCTTAAAATCTTTAATTGGCTGACTAAAATCTTTTTCAAAAACCACTTTAAATCGTTCCTTTAAAACATTTATATCACTTGACTCCAAGTTGTTGACATTATGAATTGTCAGAGAATCTGCGAAAATCTCCTCTAATTTTTAGTTTGGCTCCATTTACCACAATAAGCTGTTTGCTATACTTCTGTAACGTGTTGTCAAATAATGAAAAATATTGTCTTTTTCCAATAACCGATACCGATGAACCACAGTCAACTTCCATATCCAACCGTTTCCCATCGATATTTACTTGAATCAAACATGGATTACTAATTTTATTAATAGACGAAACCATCATGCATAGTAAATCACCTGAATCGCTCTCTTCTCCATCCGAATCCTTGGTTCGCATCCGTTCCAACAGCTCACTGATATGTCTATCTGCAGAGGGACCTGGTCTGTAAGGATCGACCAAGTTTACTGCATCCCTATGAAGGTTCATTAGCTTGTAGCATTTCTTTTTAATATGACCCTTCTTCCCACAAAAGTTACAAATCATTTGAGAATAATCTGGTCGCTGCCATTGTCGATGCCCTCCTCTACGTCCTCCATCCTGACCGTGTGTTCCTGTTCTCATCTCCTTGAATGCACGTACCCCTCTATTCTGTTGTTGAAAACTATTGTACGGTTTGAAACCCAAGCGGTTCTTTACTGGCCCTTTGTTACCCCCGGCTCCCTCGCCATTTTTGTCCGCTGTGTATTCCGAATAATTGTATGCACCCGGCCATCTACCCATCTGCGCGCCATACTGTGTGTTTTGATTATTGCCAATGGCCGCCACCATTCTTGAAGACTCCCCGTGCTTTTCCGCAGTACCGGCATTTGCCTTAGCAACTTCCCAAGTTGCAATAATTTTTTCTGCCGCTGCCAATTTTAATTTCTCTTCACCCAGGAGCTTCTGTCGTAAATTTTTATCCCTTAATCCCGCAATTATTCTATCCAAAATTGCAACCTCTTTAAAATTGTCAAACCCACAAAACTCCGCTTGTAATTTTAATGATAAAACAAAATCCTCTGTGCTTTCATCCGGTTGTTGAACTCTCGTACTAAATTTGTACCTTTGTACCAGATCTGGTTCCGTTTTATCCAAGCGATTTCTAAGCTTGGAAATAAGATCTACAAAGGGTATCTCTTCAAAATTCCCTGCGGGATACAACAATTTTATCTCCTCAAAAATAGTAGGCCCACTAAGCGTGATAAAGTATGCCATTTTATCCTCCTCCTTGGTCTTATTAACCCGGAAAAAGTATTTTAGTCGAGTAAACCAGTCGTTGAACGAATTACCCCTTCTATATGGTTCAATGGTAAGGGCCATATTGGAGCTCATTATTTGTCTATTGAAACCAAAATCAATCAAAAATAATAAAAAAATGCTTCGACAACCCCACGATATAGTAGCCGGTAGAATAAATAATAGTAGCAGTCCAACAATTAATCAATTCAATCCCGTTAAAACAATACCGTTGAATACACCAGCTTGCAGTAAAAGAAAAATATAAAATGGAACCCGATTAAAATATGTTCCCTTCAAAATGGTCTTACACGAAAATTAGAACAAAAGGTTTGACTCACCGATCAATTCTTTAATTGTCTGGCTGACCTCTTACCAGCACTGAATAGCGCTTTCAGCCGCTCCTTCACCTCTTGCTTGCTTCCCAACCGGGATTCCAACGGGAATTTAATCGGCGGATGCTGTGGTATAAGCACTGTGGAATTTATTGCGACGGTGTGCCGTGAAACTTTGTCCTTCCTAGAACTTTTTGGCTGTTCCTTCTCTCCAGCCAATATTTCACTGGCTGCAGAAATTTCCCAAGATAACTGTCTGGTTTTTACCCGGGATGTGGTGTCCAAAAGCTTCGGTCCAAGGCGTCCGTGTTGGCACTTTCACCGCGTATGATGATGGATGATGCGACGGATAACTTTTCAGGCTGTTTCTAGCCACACTTCACCCCGTCTAAATTGTTCCACTTGACTATCAAAAGCCAATTTTCCTCGTCGCCACTTTTCTATTTTAATCTCTTTAAAAGTAAACTACTCACTTGTATGTTTCAGAACTGACTCACGTCAAATATATTTTCACTTTGGAAGAGACTTTCGAGATCACAAAACATCGCATAAGCGATCCGAACTTTGACAGTTCTATCTAGCTTCGTCGAACATCGAATGCAGCCGTTACGGTGCACGGTAAATGAAGATACCACATCAAGCACGATTATTCAATGTATGGAATGGAATATTTGTTTTTTAATCAAATATTATCGAATCATTCGTTTTTTTTACAAACCAGCACCATTTTTTTTAACCCAATAGTGTTGGTGGGGAGAATAGGTTGTGGTTGGGTGGGGGGGGGGGAATTTTTTTTTTTTCTTTTTTGGGGTGTTTGGCCCTCTTTTTTTTTTTTTTTGTTATAATAAATAATTTTATACACTTTCTTTTTCCTCGGTATTTACACCAACAGCGCATTACCTGTGTGGTTTTTTTTTTTGTTGTTTTTTTTTTTTTTTTTTTGTTGGTGTTGGTGTTGTTTTATTTTTTTTTTTTGTTGTTGGTCATTTTTTTATTTTTTGTTTGTAAAAAAAAATAATGAGGATGTTGGTGGTTGGTTGGTGGGGGAAAAGAAAAAATTGTGTATATAAAAATAATAAAAAATTTTTTTTTTTTAAAAAAGTCCGAGAATTAAAACGCTCGACGGGAACTAACAAGAACTTATAACGTTTATTAAAGGTTTTTAAATACGTCTATCTTTGACGAGAGCTTGATTAGGAATGATTAAATTTTGGAGTTCTTCATGAGACCAGCGGTTGCTGTCAGGCATACTTGAATCAGCGATTGCTTCGTTTTTCAATACCCCTTCTCAATCGGTGACTCCAATCATAGAGCGAAGAATCTGGAACCGGGAGACGTCCAGGGATTTTGTGAATATGTCCGCCTGTTGATCCATTGTGCTGATGGGTTCAATCTGGATGATTCCTGCTGCTACGTTTTCTCGGACAAAGTGGTGTTTGATGTCGATATGTTTGACACGTTTGGACTCCGGGTTTCGTGCCATCCCAATACATCCTCTGTTGTCCTCAAATATTGAAACTGGTCCATTAGCTTTGCAATTGAGGTCCTCAAGAATTCCGTTCAAGAATATTGCTTCCGAAACTGCCGCGCTCAAAGCGACATATTCCGCCTCGCTGGAAGACGTCGAGACCGTGGTTTGTTTTCGGCTTGCCCAAGAAACGGTTGAACCGAACACCTTAAACAAAAAGCCAGTAACAGACTTTCTGTTCTCAAGATCCGATGCCCAGTCAGAATCCACGTAGCCTACAAGTGGTTTGGATCCTTCTTCTCGCGTATACACCAGACCCATGCTGCTGGTAGCCTTCAAGTAACGGACTGTTCGTTTCAGAGTCTTCCAGTGGTTCTCTGTAGGGCACTGCTGGAAACGACCCAAGTAGCTTACCGAAAAACACAGATCCGGCCGCACACAAAGCATCTGGTACATCACGCTTCCTAATAGTTCCCTGTATGGCTCAGCAGTCCGTGAACCTTCTCGATCCAGCTGGAGTCCCTTCTCCATCGGGGTCTTCACGGGATTGCATTCCGACATTCCAAACTTTGCCAGAATTTTGAGTGCATTTGCTTCCTGTGACAGCTTCAGCTTTCCAGCATCTTGATGGTAATCAAACTTCATGCCCAGAAAATGTTTCACGTTTCCACAGTCTGACATCTCAAACTCTGCAGATAGGCGTTGCTTCAGCTGTTTGATCGTGGACATTTTTCTGCCGACAATTAGAACGTCATCCACATAGATCACCAGGAAAATCTCATCGCCTTTGGTAGTTGACGTATACAGGCAGTAGTCGCGTCTTGATCGTGTGAATCCCAGCTTTAGTAAAACTGAATTCAGCCTCTCGTTCCAGCAACGTGGCGATTGCTTTAGCCCATATATCGACTTCTGCAATTTGCAAACGGTATTGGGACCAGCCTGCACACCTTCGGGAACTTCAATGTACAGGTCCTCCTTCAGGTCACCATGAAGAAAAGCCGTCTTCACGTCCATTTGGTGTAGATGAAAGCCATAACGAACACCAACAGCGAGCACCACACGAAAAGTGGCTAGCCGCGCCACAGGAGCAAACGTTTCCTCGTAGTCGATCCCAGGTCGCTGCAGGAATCCCTTCGCCACAAGTCGTGCCTTATAGCGAACTGTTTGTCCATTTTCGTCTTCCTTAAGCCGGAATACCCATTTGATCTTCAAAGGTTTGACTTTATCGGGTCGCTTCGTGAACTTCCACACGTTGTTGGATTCCATCGATCGTAGTTCGTCTTGAACCGCCATCATCCAGCCATCGGAATTGTTACAGGCTGCTATATCGCCATAACTGCCTGGCACATCTGGGGAAAGAGGGTCGACAGCAGTTGCTTCGAATCCGGTTATATAGTTGAGCAACTTACCCGGAAATCTGCGCTCCCGTTCGCTGCGCCTCGTGGTCAGATCGCCTGGTAGGCCGGAATCTTCGCCACGTTCAAGTTGCGAAGGGAGCGCTGTGGGCTCATCTTCCTCTTCGATTTCAGCGTTGTCTTCCGGCTCGGATACCATGATCTCTTCAACCGTCTCATCTGGTGCAACAATCTGCGCGATTTGGTCTGCATCTTCCCCTTCTTGCTCGTACATTACAGGAACAACGAATCTTTCTTCCCTTTGGTTATGGCATTCCTTAGCATATGGGAAGCAACCTTCGTTAAATTTGATGTCACGAGCAATCACAATCTTGCGCGCTTGCTTGTTCCACAGCCTATATCCGTTGGGAGCATATCCTACCATTACCATTTCTTCACTTTTGGCATCAAGTTTCTTTCGATATCGGTTGGGTATCCAGACGTATGCTTGACAACCAAAAACTCGCAGTTTGTCCAGGCTTGGTTTGTTTCCTGTCCATCTTTCGGCTGGGGGTAAGGTCCTTCAGCAGGGCAGAGGTGGGGCTTCGATTCATGAGGAAAACGCCAGTCAGTGCAACTTTTCCCCAAATGGACTTCGGTAGCTTCGAGTCAATCAACATCGTCCGAACCTTTTCAACAAGAGTGCGGTTAAACCTCTCCGCAACTCCATTTTGCTGGGGGGAATACGCGATTGTTGGCTCTATCTGTATCCCTTTCGCTTTGTAGAATCGATGTTGGTTTCCCGAACAATATTCCCGGCCTTGGTCAACCGTTAGCTTGGAAATACGTACGCCCGTCGCAGCAGTTGCCATGGCCTCGAATTCTTGAAACTTCGAGAATACCTCCGACTTCCGTTTCAGCAGAAACACCATCGCAAAATGAGAATGGTCATCGATGAAGGATACAAAGTAACGGTAGCCATCCCAGGTACGTGGCTCGATCGGTCCGCATACGTCCGAATGGATACGCTCCAACATGCGAGTGGCTCTTTCTCGTGTTCCGTTGAATGACTCCCGGCTTTTTTTTTCCTGGATGCAAGCATTGCAGAAATCGAGTTTGCTAACATTTACCTTCATTCCATGTACCAGCTGCTCACGGACCATTGTCTTCATGCCGTTCTCACTAAGGTGGCCAAGTCGACGATGCCACAAATTAGTCATATCTGAACTGCACAGATTTGCTTCTCGTTGATCGACCTGCACTTCCAGTTCATAAAGGTTGCCTCGCAGGGGAGCGGTGGCAATAACAGCTCCATCCCTCTTTAGTGTTGCCATTTTGCTTCCAAATGTAACTTCAACGCCTGCCTTTTGTCAACTTCTTGACCGACATGAGGTTGTCCCTCAGATCAGGAACAAATAGCACGCACTTGGCCTGCATTAGCACTCCATGGTTGCTGATTCCAGTGACAACTCCCATTTGATTTGCCGTCATCGATTGCCCATCTTTTGCGACATTGATTCGTAACGGCTGCTTCAATTCGCTTAGGGTTGCAAAGCACTTCTTGGTATTCACGTGATGGTCACTGAAACCGGAAGTTGATTGTTGGCCTTCTTCTGCTTTTCTCCGGCGAATTCAGCCGGCCGTTCCTCCGTGTTCTGGGACCGCTCGTTCCGCTTGAACTCCTCGTCGATCAATCGCGTCTTCGTTACCTCATAGGTAAGATCTTCCTCCGGCAGGTTTTCGAGGGCCGTCATCAAAGGGTCGTACGATTTCGGTAACGTGAGACTGAGTGACGAGCAAACATCACTCTCCTCCAGCTTCGAACCAGCCATTCGAAGCTGCTGAATCAGGTCTTCAAACTCCAAAAGGTACGCGCGCATGGTACCTCCGTCCTTCAGGTGCAGTCTTGCGATCTGCTTCCGAATCAGCGTCTGACGTCCCGTCGACTTCTTGGCGAAAGTGTCCTCCAGACTCTTCCACATCTCTCTCGCGGTGTCCCAACGGGGAAAGGGAGGGACCATCAGGGCACCCAAGTGAAACGATTTGGATAGGGAGCATGGGATTGACACAGCGGGGGGATTCTTGTGCTGTGAGTGTGAACATGCTTTTGAAAAGAAGATTCAAAATCGTTTTTCAGGTTAGTCCACTGCTCTGGAAGGTTACCTTGCTACAATAGATGGTAGTATTAGATCATCATTATCATCATCATTTTCCAAAAAACGTTCTACAAAGTGATTGTTTTAAAATGTTCGAAAGTGATTTGAATGCAATATCAGCCTTTAAGTGCATTAAACAGTTTATAAATAAGCCGTATATGTGTTTGCCTTCGTTTGATAGATCGATGAGATACGGAAAGAAGGCTCACATGATTTCGCAAAGAATTCTGATCGAAATCCAAAGTCTCAGGCGAATGTTCCCAAAGACCTCTAAGTCTCGAACAGCCTTGAGTTTCTGGTAGATTTTTTTGAGACTTCCAATGAACTTTCTTTTTGACTTTCTTCATCTTGTGAATTTTAATCTTATGAGCATCCTTCAGATCATATTAGAGATAATCGCAGGGCCTTTTGGATAACTGTCTGTTGTCTTCGTTTGGTCTAACTGTTAATTTTCTCCAGACTACTTCATGAATTTCCTCAGTCTTTTATAATGGCTCTTTTCTATGGAATTATTTTACATTCTCTTGGAATCTATTACATAATAAATTTAAAAGAAAAAAAATCTAGTATCAAACCTAACTAATCATCGCCTTCTTAGATTTTGGCTTTGTTTGGCTAAAAACGACAGGGCCCAACCAACAGAATAGATCAGTGAACGAATTTTAACCTCAATCTCTCCGTCTCCAAAACATAACCATAGAGATTTTTTGCGATTGCACACAAATAGTAATAATGAGTATGCCATGGTCGACGGATGATGATAATGCAGATATTTTCGAACACCTCTCCAAAGTATCTTGAAAATCAGAAAAGAGTCGACGTCCGACCACTTCCCCAAATTAACGTGGAAGTGCTCAAAAACTAACATTCTGACTAGAAGACTACCTGATTACTGCTCTTCAATCAAGCCAAATAACGAGAGAGCAGAAAGGTCATCAGCAGCACTGCAAATATTCATTTTCCTAATCACTCTTGATAGGTGCGAGAAGTAAGCGAAACCGAGCTTATTTCAATCATGGCAGCCAAACACGTCGGAAGCAAGATGTTTTCGCTCAGTATTCCACTCCTAGTGAGTATAATAGTGACACTCGTTGCAGCAACAGATGATTCCGGACCACGAATCTGCATCGAGAACGGATGTTTGCTGGGTAAGGACTTCCACACTCAAAAGAGTAAGTCATACGAAGCATTCCTGGGCGTTCCTTATGCCAAACCACCGAAAGGCGAGCTACGCTTCAAAAATCCGCAACCGGTCGAACCGTGGACCGGAGACTACGATGCCACATTCGAACGTAGTAAATGTGTCCAGAAGAATGATCTGTGGATCGATCAGGAGGTGGAAGGCGACGAGGATTGCCTTTACATCAATGTGTACAAACCGAAACACCCCAAGCACTCTAAGCTAGCAGTGATGGTCTACATCCATGGCGGTGGATATTTTGCCGGGTCAGCATCGAAGGGAGAATTCGGTCCGGATAGGTTCATGGATACCGAAGAAGTTGTTCTGGTGGTGATACAATACCGATTGGGTGTTTTTGGATTCCTGTCGACCGGTGATCATGCAGCTCCGGGAAATTTCGGACTTAAAGATCAGAATGCTGTTCTTAGATGGGTTCAGAAGAATGTTAATCAGTTCGGTGGGGATGCGCAACTGGTGACCCTATTCGGACAAAGTGCGGGCGGAGCCTCCGTACAGATGCAGATGATGAGTCCTTTGAGTAAGGGTTTGTTTGCACGTGCCTGGAGTTTAAGTGGAAGTGCCCTAGGATTCTGGACAAAGCCGAACGAGGATCCACTGAGTTTTGCTCGAGAGCAAGCTATGGCTGTTGGTATAGATTCCGCTGAGAGTATGACTTCGGAAGAATTGGTGGAAGCATTGCGGCAGGTCGACGCTGTGAAGCTCGGGAAAAGTATCGATAAACTCAAGGTAATTAATGCCAACACAAATTGTAGAAGGAATAATTAAAAATTGAAGGTTTGTTTTTTAGTTTTGGCATGTTTTCCCGCTGACGCCATACCGTCCAGTGATTGAACAGTACGTGGATAACGAAACCTTTATCAGTGAAGATCAGCGCGAAGTTTGGGCTAGGGGTGACTATCTGCAAGTGCCATGGACCGCATCTTTCGTTCCAAACGAGGGAGCCTTCGCATCATTGGCTATCATCGCTAATCAAACTTTACTGGATCAATTGAATGAAAATACAGGATCTTATCTGCTCCGCATTTTGGGCTGCACAGATAACGAGAAAGCGCGACAGCTATTGAAAGAACATTACTTCCCTGAAGGAACCGAGGATCGGTGGATAGTGGAAGCCAATAAACATCGCATTCAAGATGTAAGTTTACTGCGAATTAAATACGTTCATAATTAAAAACATCCCTCAATTCAAGATTTTCAGTGGAGCCTATATTACTTACCCGCTAATACGTGGAGTTCTGCAGCACATTGCTCTTGACAAACCGAATAAAAGTCTTATCGATGTGCGGATCTTCAGTTTTGCTGGAAGATACTCGCACTCGAAATATTTCTCCAAAACTGACGAAAATTTCGGAGTTTGCCATTCAGATGATCTCATCTATCTGTTTCGTGCCACAGGTCTGTTCCCCGATTTTGAATTGAACTCCCGCGAATACGGAATGGCCGAGAAGTTGGTCGATGAATATGTTCGTTTCGCTTACGATGGGTAGGTACAGTTATTTATTAACGAAGACCCAAAAACATCTATTCATTTCTATATCTCAGACTGCGGGCGCGAAACTGTCAGCAGAATCCATGTTCAATTCTCGAGTACACCAACACGGCGGATGATGAGCAAGCATACCAGCTGACTGATGTAAGTGGCTTTGATGAAGAAATGATCAGGTTCTGGACTGAATTCTACACAACCTGCCACGTTTAGGACTTCGGATTGCTTTAGACGACGAAATTGAACCGAGAGTTTTAAAACGAATTTGTATTAAAACTCTTAATACGATAATTGACTTTCACAAAAGTCTTCGATTGTCCTCGCGATTAAACTCGCAGTCTGTCCTGGTATATCGTCAACAAACTCCTATCAACTATCACTAATCGATTAAAAATATACAGATGACTCATTTTGATACATATTTTCACATCGCACTTCAAGTCTCTGGTTCAGAAAATCAAAACGTAAAATAAAGCTGCAAAATTCTAGTAAAAAAATGCACATTTCTATTTGATACAATTGCTCCTCGGCACCTCCTCAGGTCATGTAAAATCTAACGTCTTTGGTGAGATTTGCACCTTTTATAGTCTAGTTGGGGGGGAGAAATGGTACGTACCTAGTTTTAGATCGGCGAAAGTGACTTCCGCTGAGATTCCGTCAGATCCGGATGCCAGAAGTCGACAATCAGCACCAACCGAGTGCTGGTGCCGTTATGCCACACCTCGTGCTCGTAGCTGTCGTCGAAGATGAGCCACTTGCCATTTTCCCAGGATCTGAAATTGGAGAGAGTAATAATATTGATGGATGCTAGTTGATTTAATGCTTGTGGTTTCAACGAATTATCGTTAAAAAATGCTATTTCTCAAAAAAGATAATTCGGCATTCGTGGTACAATATTTAAATAGTTAAAAAGCTACTTGATGTAAATAGCAGTGTAACCATTGCGCGACATGCCATAAATCAAATTACACCCGATCAAAGTAGCCACGCGCCTTGTGATTGACGCGTTTTATTTTTGTTGTTCTCAATTTCTTGCAATTTTCTATCAAAATTTAGATTAAAACACAGGCAAAACTCATTAAACTAGTGAGCTATGGAAGGCAAAAAATTTCCGTAATATAATTGTGTATATTTGTTGGTGCTGCAATTAGAATCGAGAGAATGTTTAAAACTTCCGCATTATTTATACGGGGTTGATGAGACGGCAATAGAACTATTACATGAAAAAACCCGAAATAATTCTGCTTATTTTAGAAACTTCAAGGGCAAATTACAACAAACATCTTTTTCGATATTGTTAGCAAATGGGGGTTACATAAAGAAACATGGGAACCACCATAAAAAAAAATAAAAAAATAAAAAAAAATTAAAAAAAATGGGAACCACCATATATCCGTAATCCCGACAGTGAATTCTGTACTTTCCCCGATCCGCAGAGTAACCCCAACTTACCTCGTTTCGTCTGCGACACGGATAGACGTGCCAGTCGGCACCTTCAGTCCCAGGTGCGCCCGTATCCGGCAGTTCGTTGGTCCGCAGTGAGGCCACACGTGCGTCCCCGGATGCATCACACTGAACTTCACCTGGCCCCGCTTGCATAATCGCGCCGCCGTGAATTGTTCCACCAGACGGCAAGTTAGCGAAGCCTTGGCACAATTCTTCTCAATTCGTTGACCACGGAAGAACAGTTCAAACTGCTTCCAGTCGCCCGTATCCCGGAGATTCTCAGCTTCATCTTTGAAATTCCCAGCCGAATTTAGCAGCTTGAGACCTTCTTCGCGAATGGCAGTCCACTGGGATCGGATCAGCTCAAGTTGATTAGAAAAGGTGGTTTGCTCGACAGTCCAGAATGGACGTGACTTGAGATTATCTACGTTATACAGCGATCGTTGATACATCGACAGGAATAATTTCTTTTCGGCCCCTTCTCGATACACGCCAAGGGCCTCCTCTTGACGCCCTAATCGTTGCAGTGCATCTCCCAGGTGAAAATAGAACCGTCCATCCTGTGTTCCATCGTGGCCTGTTTCGATACCTTCCCGGAGATATTGCACTGCTTGTTCCATGTCCTTATCGTGTTGTTTCAGTACGAATCCATAGTGCACCAGAGCAAACCCGTCATCTATCCAGCGTATTAAAGTTTCGTGCAGGACTGCTTTTGCTTCTGCTAACCTACAAACAAAGATTCCCCCTTGAAACAACCAGCTCAACAAAACATAAACCAGTTTCGACTAACCTATTTGCTAGTAGATATGTAACCGCCAGCTGATTCCGATACTTGGCTTCCGAATTGAACCGCCGAATCAGTTCCTGATGCACATCGACCACTTTGAGATACTGCCCCCGGAAACGAGACCGGTCGATGCATCGGTTGGCCGCAATCTTTACCGTCTCATCATCTACGGAATCACCGAGAAATACGACGTCCCGGTATGCATCGATTGCCTCACCCAGGAGCGCATTGCTTTGCTGCTGTTCGGCCAGGGCATCCAAGGCACGCGCCTTGCCTAGCAGTGCCGGAACTAGACGCCGCTGCTTCCGAAGTAGTGCTTCATAATCTTCCAATGCTCGCTTGGGATTCTTCAGCTACCGATTGTCACGTACGGTATTTACGGTAGTGTTCGTGTGTACGTGCGTGCGTGCGTGCGTGTGTATTGGTCCGATTGATGAATGAGGTTAGCGCAAATCACACCCAAAGCGTTGAGGTTAGGAAAATGCAGGAGAAAATGAAAATTCAATCACACATTTTTGCTAGCTTTGTTGGTTAGTTTGGTTTGGTAAATATCAGATTAGTTCGGAAGGTGAAGTAGTAAGCTCAATCTTCAGAGTGTGGATGACGAATTATTTGAGAAGTTTCCAATAATTCGCCATGTTATGTGGGTGAAGAAAAATTGAGGTTAGTACTTCTTGATATTTCGGGAGGCTTAAAACAATATTAAAGGAAAAACTATAACTAAACATGAAAATCACAGATCGGTGCAATTTTTTTTTACGATATTCTTTGGTAAAGTTGTTATCGAAAGGCAAACGCATTCTCTTCAGAATTATTTTTGAGCGTTACATTAGATATGATGAGCATCACAACCTGTTCTAATAATTGTAGAACAACGTATTAGGTCGTTACGTCCGTTGTCAGTATTATGTATGTTTTCCTAAGCCTTATAGTGGCATTTTAAAATGAATGTCTTACAAATCAATCAAGTCTTAACGTATACTACTACGTTTGTCTCTGTGTATTTCTTTTACTGAGGTGTCTGTATTTGTGGTTTCTATGTTGATTTCTTATTACTGAGCATTAAGATATAGGTAAACTAACTTATTCGAACCCGAATTCCTGGGGAAGTTTCAGTAAATAGAAACAGTTTTTCATTTAGCACATTGAATCACGTATCGAATGTTGGCAGGTCAACGAAACTTACCTCATCGAGATGTCTTCTCGCTCGATTCAGTTCTTCCTCGTAGGTCTGAGATTCACTAGGCCTAGAGGGAATCTCTATGGAAATAGTACAAAAAAGAACATCAATCAGAAATTTCCACATCTTTTCCTCAGTAAGACAACAGAAACCGAAATAAACGATTATCCCAAACTACGCTCTTTACTACAGAATCACATTGCAAATGCTAGAGAGGTGATGATTTTATCAATGAGTGTATAGGTAATTGCTACAGTGGCACAAAATGAATGACTCAAAATGATGGCACTCGTGAGCCGTCTACTCTACTATCGACTAGTCTATGCGAAGGTTTACTTGTCCAGCTGTCTTCGTCGTCATCGTCCGGCGGTTGCACCTCGGGATCTTTCTTCGCATCCAATTTGCCGTACTTTTCTTCGAGTCGTTTCATCAAATCCGAATCATCCACATCAGATACATCATCATCTGAAAAGGGCTCTTCTTCTTCATCGGACCCGTACTGTCGCAGCAGTACCGAATCCAGCTCTTCCTCATCTTCATAGATCAGCTCATCTTCGTACGACTCGTCGGCATCCCCTTCGTCATATGGAATGAACAAGTTTTCCTTGCTGCCATTGTCGATGTCCTCTTCAGGTTCGGGTTCGGGTTCGGGTTCAACCGTTGGCAGATAATCTTCGGCTAGCGGAACTCCCGATGCAACTTCAGGAAGCAAGAATTCCACATGTTTCTCTCGGGCAGATTGACTCGTCGCTGCTTGGGTTGCTTCAATGTCCGGTTCGGGTTCAGGATCAGGGGTAATGGTAGTGGTAAGAATTTTAATGCTCGCAAAACTATGTTCTGATGCGGAGGGTTCAGGTTTAGGGTCTGGGGCAGGTTCAGAATAGGGTGGTGAATGAATTTCCGAGTGCATTGCCGAAGGGATACTTTGAGTCTCACCTTGCACCATCGGTTGCTGTAGATCTTCGTCTGTGATCAAGGGTTCTTTGTGGAGTCCGTAGATCAGCTTATTCAGGGCGCCCTTGGGAGGCTTTTTCTTCATCAGAGGGGACTCCTTGTGAACGTTTGCCGGGGAATCATTCTTCAACAATTCCGGCTGTACTGCTGGAGATGTCAAGATCGATGGTTTGGGAGCAAACGATGGGGAAGGCATTTGAATTGATTCGTTAGTCTGCATGTCAGAAGGTGCACGATACATGGAACTGAACTCCTCGAAAGTAGTCGGTACAAAGGAACCGATTTCACGCTCCTGTTCCTCAAGTTTCTTTTCTTCTTCATTAAATTCTTCCTCTTCCTCTTCTTCGATTTCTTCTAGCTCTTCGATGTACTCTTCTTGCTCGTAGTCGTACTCTTCATCTTCGTCGCCGGAATAGAGTTCACCGTCGTCGCCTTCGATGAGTAGTACTACGGAAGTATAAGAAATGAAAATGATTTTTTTTATCGTAATAGAAACGTTGAAGCTGTTGAACTCGACAAAACTTTACTGTCATTAGCATGTCATTGAAGGTTGTACGACATTTCGTGAAAATCCATTTAGCATAAACCAATTTCGCGAAATGACACATTTTGGGGAAACTATGTCACGGAGTGCCTTTCAGCGGACTAGTATGACAAAGGATTATGTCCTTTCAAGATATATTGGCGCTACAATTATTTGTATTTTTACCCGAGATTTGTCTTTTTTCGGCATTTTTGGAATGCTAACTTAACAAAAATTCTAGAAAAAAAATTCTTGATTAAAAAGTAAGCAGTTCTTTAGAGTTATTTTTTATTCACTTAGTGAGAGGCCTCAACGGAATCCCTACTGTAGGTTTAAATATGTTCAAAGCGGCCAATAAGCGGAGGTTTAAAAACATGTTTGATTTGATCAAAAAGGCGACCAAGGAACTGAAGAATATGCCTACAAGCTTCTTTTTTTCACCTATGGCCAAAGTTCCGGCTAACTGTCGAAAGGCGGCGCGACAAGGAGTACAAGTATCTTTGTGAAGTTTTCAATTTCCTAATGAATAAAATGTAATTTGGTTTGTTTAAATATCTTTTTCCCTTCTTTTTTACCATCCATCCGAAAATAGTCGCTTTTTAATGCGCATATCAATAGAAAATAAAATAAATTCAATGATTAACGGTCATTGTCAGAATATGATACCATTTCGGTTTTCTTTTCATAACCTTCAGCAGAATCCGGGTCAACACGGTTCTCCAAAGTTTCGGAGAAATCCACTCATGACATCGCAAATGCAGCTTTATTCTCTTTGTTCTTTTTGTCAAATCTCGCAATTAGTCCATGAATTTGGATTTTAGATGAGAAATAGAAGGGCTAATCACCGATACTCTCGTTTTCGTTACAAGTTGTCATACAAAGAAAAATATTTATTTTTATGACGAATTAAAATTTTGTATAACGAGGTGATGCTTCTGTATCTCAAGAAGCTGATGAGTAAGCATGATGGATTCCTAGCGAGATTTAAAATTGTCATGTAGCCCCTGATCATTAAAAGAGCTTTCCTGAAGATTACATTCATCTAGCTCATAAAGTTCCGGACATACATACATACGTTCGACGAATTGTTTTCACAAAAGCACCAATTGTTGGTCGAATTTCGAATCAAACTGGTTATTATAATGATATAGAACTCTTTCTCTAGAAGATCCCACATTCTGGAGAAACACTTGCTTGATTACTAGCACCACTTGGTGTTTGAAATGGTGATGTAACTAGTCCTTACCGGGTCAATATGACCCGAAACGCACATCCCAAATGCGGTAAGTGTTGAAAATAATAACGTATAGGTCTGAAATTTATGACTATTCCTGTTTTAGACATTTATATTGAGGTGAAAACATAGGCTCCACAAAAAAAAACCACGAATAATACATTCGGCTCATATTGACCCGGACTTGATCCAACGATTTCTAAATCAATGTTTAACCGAAAATCACTTTATTTGTTGTTTGAACTCAAAATGATCGTTGAAGTATGAATTTTATGATTATGGCTTACAATCTTGGATTGAACGGAAAGGGCCATTTAGAATCGATGCCGATGGATCGTATGCAAACCATTTATTTATGAGTGTGCCATTTTCGAAAAACATCGCTGATTTCAACTAATTTGACTTCTTGAATGCTTAATATCTTCAAGTATGCAACAAGATAACTGATAAGACACCAAATTAACAGATCAGGATCATATAGAACGTCCGGAAACATTGGAAGCGGAGCCCAATGAGTGGCCATAAAAGTGGTCAACTGAAACGGTCGTTTGACATACCAAAATTGACAGAATTTCTTTGACAATTAATCAAAATCTGTATCAGTAGCCAAGAAAGCCAAAAAACACATGATCATTCCGTAATATGTTCCGGATGCCCCATGAAAGTGGGCAGTTTATGTTTCCAACCGATCCTAGCCCTTCGACGTATCAAAACTTGCAGAATTTCATAGGCAATTCATCAAAAACCGATGGTCATGATAACTAGACATCTCATGTTTACCTCGAAACAGGTTCTAAATGCCCCGTGAAAGTTACCAAATTATGGTTAAAACAGAACCTAGTCGTTGGACATTTAAAAATGTGCAGAAGGTCAGTTCATCAGCAATCGGCATAATCCAAGCTATGGTTGTCCATAAGCATTAGTGTGAATAAGGGTGTACGGAGCTGCCCCAAAACTACGACTCCTGTCCGACATATTGCAAAAAAGCTAACCTTAACCATGGGCTTTGTGAAAAAGATCAAAAATCGGGCAAGAGTAGAGAGTTGTTTTTAGAGCATTTCCAGCCAGAAATGCTAAAAAAAATTGAATTTGTCTCGACAGTTTCCGGTTTTAATGAAATTTTGGCCTTATGTAAGTTTCTACACTTAACAAAATCGACACGTTGTTTCCACGTGCGTAATTTTCGTCCACTGCCAAAACCAGTAATAAACACGTGGAATTCACGAAAGAGCTACGTGATTTCCACGTAAATCAACATTCTACGTGAAAATCACATAAATGTTACGTGGTTTTCTTCGTACAATTCACTGGCACGTTATGTTCACCTGATTTTACTGAAGAAGATTTGGTTACGTGTTCAGTTGAAAGTTACGTGAAATTTCACGTGGAAACAACGTGTTGATTTTTTTGAGTGTACCCAAGATAACATTTTTCATAAAAAAATCCTAAACTTTCCTGGATTAATTTTCTATAAGGGCTTATGTAAAATATGAATTTTATTTTTTCAGAAAATCAACATGTAAACGATTATTCTGATCAAAATGTCGTCTGCGAAGAAGTTGTAGGTTATTGTTCTTCAAGAAAAAAAATACACTGAAACTAAAAAAAATGTAAATTTATGCTAAAAAACCCAGCCGTTCTGAAGTTATTGCGAATTTTATTAAAAGGAAATTTTGTTGTAACAATATTTTCAGCCATTTTCACATACATTACTAATTAATTATCTAGAAAATGAGAAGAATGATTAGTAATTTCCATTTAATTCCAACTACCTTTATTGCTTACCTTGACAGAAACGCGTATTTCGTCTACAATGTACATACTTCTTCAGTGTCGTGTACTAATACTCGACCCCGCAGTGGGATGTTTGTCAAAAGTGTCTGTTTTTGCTTCGAAATACTGCCAAAACAAAGCCCTACGCTCAATTTTAAACTACTTCTATTCAATTTCATACCCTGCCGAGCTCTATCGGACTATCGACACTTTCTCTTCACATCTTTGATTCTAGCAGAAACTGCTGTTCACTACTGGGATCCCATGATGTTGAGAAGATATTTAAAATTTCAAAACATTTTCAAATATTAGTCGCGATGTCCACAAAAAAATGTATGTTTCACCATAGATTATTGAATAAAAAACAAATCTTTCTCAGACATGGAGGCTGTCCGCCTTACCCGTTTCTGTTTAGACGCAACGGAAGCGATGCAAACTGATGCTATCTGAAGTAAATGATCAAACTCAAAAGTTCTTTTTTTTTTGCAAAACCGGTTAATATATCGGGATTTTTTAAGCCTCGCGTTGAAAAGACAGCAGTCAGGTAAATTTTTATTTATAATCGCGTCTGAAACAAATTTCTTATAGGTACATTTCAATACAATGGAGTCTGCCATACATTTGAAATGGAGATAGATACAAAGTCAACAAAGTGCTATATATTGGGAAGTTCTTCACCTCATCAATTTAGTTTATCTTTCATTCACACTTAGAAAATGTTACAGTAGTCGGTAATTTTTTACCAAACTTTCAACAGCTGAACGTTCGGTAATCCGATTTAACGGATTTCGGTAAAATTTGACAAGTTTCGGTAATTTTTTTACCGGAATACAGTAAAATTATGTAAACCCAAATTAGGACATGGACTGAATGCAGATTTAGTACGTAAAGTTGTTCAATTCTACGAAGAAGGCGATATCAGTAGAGTTATGCCGGGCCAAAGAAATTATGCCTCTGTAGTGACGAGTGGTGTACGCCAGGTAACATAAAAACGTCTCCTGACGATGTCGCACTCAAAGAGTCATACTTGCATTTAAAATGAAAAGTATAAAGATGTTGAACTAAGCTTTAGCTCATTTGCAAACTTACAGCCAAAACGTTGTTTCTTAGTAAATCAGGATCCCATAACGTTTGTGTTTGTACGATTCACGAAAATGTGAATCTTATGCTCAACAGCTTAAAAAGTAAATCGCATTTTATGTGATACGCACTATCTGTATGGAACAAATTCTGTGCGATGCTCAATTTAGAACAGACTTTTGCCATCTTCGCGCGTGCATGAATTGTTATAATATGTCAGCATCAGAAACAGAAATTTTAGAAAAATTGGAAGAGAATGAAATTAAAGAAGTGTCATTTGAACAGTGGATCACGATTGATAGGTGTAAAATTGAATTAAAGACTTTACCATCAGAAGAGTTTGCTTCCCTTTTTACGTAAAAAAATAATAAATTAATATATCATGACTATATAAAAAAATAAGCAAAGAGAATTTTTAAAAGCAGTTATTTATGATTTTTCTGAAAACGACGCATTTGTTCTTCAAGATGAAGGGCAAAGTTATCATTGGAATAATGCTGACTGTTCAGTTGTTTATCTCCGAATTATTGGAATAGTTAAAATCACAAGCCCGTACCCGCAACGTATCAATTGTTGGCCAGCCATGACTGCCGCCGTGTCTGAGAAAAAATTGCCTGTTTTTCCATAATCTATTATGAAAAATACATTTTGTCCGTGTGTTTCGTAGTTGCTATTCCGTTACCGATCAGAACTAGTGTAATTTCACAGAGAACCACATAGATGGAGCTTGGGAGTAGCTTTACATCTTCAATGTACGAGTTCACTAGTTCATTCTATTTATAGATCAGTACCGGCGCCGGCCACGTCCTCATGATCTTCGGGGAGGGGGAAGGATGATTAGTTTGACAATCGTTGGTTAGGAGCCCGTGTTTACCTCTGCACTCCACAATTGTCATGGGAAGGATATAGATTTGTGTTAGTGAGGCAGGTATTTATAGATCATAGATTCACTACATGGTAAGTGATGCTATCAATGAAAGAGCTTTTTATTTTAAATCTAGTGGTGATAGAAAGAGGCAAGTGAAAAATAGCAAGGAAGGGGACGAGCCTAGGATTGAACTCCCGACCATCCGATCAGTAAGCAGAACGGGTAACCACTGAGCTACCCAGCCACGTCAGTTATGAAAAATACATTTTGTTGTGACTAATAATCAAAAAGGGCCAAAAAATTGCAAAAACATAAATTTCTGTTATTAAAATTTGCAATTACTTGAGGACGGCTAGGCTGACGAAAAAAGTATGCTTTTTAAATAAAAATGATGCATAAAATCTATTTTCGGTATATTTTATTAAAAAAATTATCATTTTCAACATTTTCAAAAAAATCATAAATATTTAAAAACAATAATAAAAAAATTAAAGAAGTGACCATCTTAAACTCTTCACCAGCTTCAAAGACATAACTTCAGCTTTTGAAAAAAAAAATTAGGAGGGTCGAAGGGGGATTCCTTTGAGAAAATCAACGTTTTATGTTTTTTAAGCATGAGTTTACAATTTTTTTAATTTCAGTGTATTTTTTCTGGAAGAACATTTCATTATCAACATTTTTTTCCCAAGACGACATTTTAATCAGATGAGCCGTTTGCGAAAAAAAAATTGAAAAAATTAAATCCACATTTTAAATACGCCCTCATAGAAAATTAACCAACGGAAGCCAAAAATCTCAAAATTTTTTTGTCTTTTGTCGCATTTCACCATGAATAATTTTAATGGGCAAAGAGTTTGTTTGATATTTGGTGTTTCCAACGAAATTTCTTGTGCAGAATCGATGAAAATGTTGCAAAAAGCCCTTGAGGAATCTGCTCTGTCGAATACCAGAGCATACAAATGGTAAGAATTAAGAAAATAGTCATAAAGAGGTCGAAGACTAGCCTAGTTTTGGACGGCCTTCAACATCGAATACCAGCGAAAACGTGGAAATTATTAAGAAAATTGTAGGCTTTTGATCTTAACAACTCATATGGAACCGTTCAGCACATTATTGTTGACATTTTGTGCATGCAATGCGTTACCGCACAGCTTGTTCTGAAAGAGCTGAATTTCGTGTATTGGATGTTGCGACTTTTTCCTTTTCTCCTAGCTCAAAAAGCCTCTTCGGAGAAAGAGATTCGAGTCCATTGAGGCTATAAAAGATATTGCGACGAAGGAGGAGAAGGCCACCCCTCTGGCGGCCTATTAAAAGTGCATGGATAACTAGGTCAAGCGTTGGCACATCGGCCATTTAAAGCGATAAATGGGTGTTATTCAAAGAGACAAAATATATTTGCAAGACACTCGAGATAATGTTGGTTTATTTACAAATTTCCGGTACTTTTTGATCAAAGTGCACACAGCTTTGAGGGATGCCGTATTTATTTTGGTTTTGTTTTAAAGAGAGAACAAGCAAGGGCGGAAAGTGTCTTATAAAAATAATCAAATTGATCTCGTTTGACACTACCATCAACAAATCACCCGAAAAACTCAAGAAGTCATGTCGAGTTCAACGACCTACCGCATTTCCCACCAATACTTACCATTTCCTTCGATGTATTCAATCCCTTCGCTCGGTCCATTGCCGCTTCCAGCGTTTAGGAAATCCTCGACTATCGAATGGGGCTGCGCAATACCCTGGGTTGGGTGAAGAAGCAATTCTTCAATTTGCTCAACCTTCTCGACCAGATTGTCAGCTGCCTTTTCACTTCTCAGTAGCCGTTCGTTCAAACTGCCCTGTACCGGTTCTTCTAGTGGTTCCTCTTGCGACTGTTGAGATGTGCTATCTTGAATAGCAGAACGTAAGCAAACGGTACCATATTTTAGCAAACCGTCGTACTTTCATTTGACGAAAATGACACGAATTCACACCCATGCAATTTCAACATCACTATATACTACCATTATTTTGTATTCACCGAGCTATCGGGTTTGCTCTTAATTACAAGGCAGCTACATTTAGCCCATGAGAAACGAGCGGCAGCAACAACAGCTTCAGCAGCAGCAATTTATGTGCAGTGTAATCCTGAAGAATGCTATTTCGATTTTTAATACAAATACTGAATGTGTGAACTTTGAAACACGGACACAGAAAGTGCAATTTATTAGCGCGCATACACGTAATTCTTTTCGGGTGTTAGGGAAGTACTACAGTTGTTTTGAGTGTAATAGTTGAGATCTTTAAACATCTCGAAGAGAGAGAAAAAAAAACGGACACCAAAATAAAAGGCAAGTGTTAGGCCATGCAATAATAGCCAATAAGTCAAATAAAATGGTGAAAAGTAACATGGAAATAAAACAAAACTGGTAAACCGAGTGTTACAGCCAGAATTAACAACTAAAAACAACATCAAAAACGACAATTATGGGAAAAGGCACGCCTAACACTCACTCGATGGCGCCGTTTGGGACGTTGATTGTGGCTGTGGGGTCGAACCACGCGAGGAAGGCAGCAATACGATACGAGCGGCGCCAATCAGGGCAGCGCCAACTAAGATCTGCACCACAACTGGAAATGTCGGAATGCTCAGTCAACAAAAGACAAATAAACCAAAAAAAAAACTGGGATTTGTGTTGAATAAATTTGGAACTATGCTTGCCGAAATAATTTTGTCTCTATAGAAATAGATCTTTTGGAGGGAAAGCCATAAGTTGCACTTTCTCGAATGGGAATGAGTGAATGAATGAAGCTTTTTCTTTGTGATTCTGTAGCCTTTCAAGAAAAGAGCAGTGAATCGATTATTCGGGATCGAGATACTTACGGGACGATTGCTCTCGGGGCTCGTCTTTTTCTTGTTGCTGTTTCTGTTGGCTACGCTCCTCCTGCTCCTTCCGTAGCTTTGCAAGGTACTCCTCTTCGCCGTCATCATTGTCGACGAAGCTTTCAAAATCATCATCATTGGTGTCGTCGTCATTGTCATCATCGTCGTCATCGTTGTTGTCAGCGGTAGGCTTATTGTAAGAAGGTTCGTCACTTAGTTGATCATCGTCATCCTGTGAATTGCAATGATACATTAAACGAACAGTGATACGAAGAGAAAAACATACCGAAAATAGCATTTTATCAAACAAATTCTTACCTTAGGAACAGCGATATCTGGATTTACTTGCCTAGCAGGTTCTTCCTTTGGCAAGTTCATCATTTCGGCTAGTTTATTATAATTTAGCACTAATTCATCCATTTGATTCTTAAGTACATCAGCGCTAATCACAGGTTCTTTAGGCAGTTCATTGGTTACAGATTCTTGTAACTTAGCAGGCTGCATGTTTCGAATAAACTCAAACTAAAACAACCGTTCAGAAGCGTGTTTAAACTTTAACACTTACCTGTTCATTGTTAGCATCTTCGTTCCTAACTAAAACATCTTCAGTCTTTTGATCTCCTCCAACGACTGCACTCAATTTGTTAACTTGTTCATTCAAAGCGTTAGTTTGGTTCTTGAAGTTTCAAATAATAAAGCGCTATTCTAGATCAAATACGAAATGCGAACTCACCTCTTCATCGAATGGTGTCTTTCCGTCATCATCGTCATCATCGTCATCAGCCAACTGATCGATTTCTTTGGCAATAGCATCGGCGTCGTCGTCATCATCATCGTCATCCTCTTCGCCCACCGGGTTATCATTGTCATTGTCGTCGTCGTCGTCGTCAGCGTCGTCAGCGGATTGCTTGTTGCCAACCGCCGGTTCTAAAATGATACAATTTGGGTAGGTTTAGTTTGATTTGTAGACGTTGGTAACGATGGGATATTGATAACCAATGGAACATTGTAGGTTTTTATCGTCTGACGAGCTTAAATCATGCTCATGATATCTAGAGAAGTTAGAAGCTCCTATCTCGACGAACACATAGACCAGCTTCACGGAGGTTAGGTTCATAATGCCGACGATGAGAAATTAAGAGGACTCTTGACAGACTCAATTTTTCAGCTTATATAGCTCATCGAAACGGGTGATTCCGGGGAGTTCAACTCGATCTTATAATGATGTTAATGTCCTCGGAATATGGTTGGGTGAAATCTGAGTGCAACTATTCGATCAGTCTTCATGGCGGCCAAGAAGATAAGGAGCTGGACAACACACAGCATAGATCTTGATTGGTAAGGAAGCGTCGAACAATCTACACCGGTCACAACAAATGGGGGCGATAATTTCACGCATGATGCATGGCACCTTTTCCACCAGTTAGGCCCGTATTGTTTGGGTTAATTCGAAAGCACCACACACATTCATATGTAATCTGCCGAATGGTGGAGAGCCTTCAAAAGTCATTATTGTTAGATCATGATATTAATAAAAGCAACGAAATTACTCGATTGACATTAACCCAAAATATAACCCATACATCATTCGGACTCAATCGGACATGGTTTAGGGGTGCCTCCAATCGATCAAAGTTTTTACTTTGTATCCATGAAATATTTTCCAAAATCGAAAGTCGTTTTTCGATGCCAAATGACTTTTAAATAGGTATATTCGAGATCTAATGGAATTTGGAAAAATGTTTTGTTTTTGACATTTTTTGGGACTTCTATTCTGCCGTATTTGAAAAACCGAAATTGCGCAAACGTTTCATTAACCAAAAATATACCAAATTTGGGCTCAATCGGACATGGTTTATCTTTCAAAGTTCTAAAAATTGAAAATTTTGATCCATGAGTCCCAAAAGACTTCTAAGAGAAAAAATCGATGTTCTTAAAGAAAAATTTTCTTGAATTTTCATGCATTTGTAAGTCAGTTAGCATCGAAAAATAAATTGTTGGCGAACCAGCCCAGGAGGCTGAAAGCCACTATAATAAAGAAACAAAAAAAAAATAAAATAAATTGCGATTTTAGATTTTTCCTTTGCTCCCTCGCTCCCTCGCCTATGGAAATTTTCATGGGTTGGTAAAATGGGCTTATTAAGGTTTTTACTTCACGGTGAAAACGAAGTGAAATAAAAAAAAAACCTTATTACGAATGCACCCAAGTGAAAAAAAATATGAAAGAGTTCATCCGAAGTGACGATTCGAATGAACATTGTTTTATTATAGTTGCAACGGCACCATCACGCCACCGAAAAAAGTTACGCAAACCGTGGATTTTTCTGAGGGCTACTACGATTTTCACTTCAGTATCACTTTCACCTCACGGAGTACATTTTGATCATCTCTCGAACTCGGTACTTCTCAACCACATATTTCGGTATCCAAAACGCATAGCGTTTCATGACATGATTGGCGAACCAATGAGTACAGCAATGCGGCGATTTCAACAACTGGGAAGATTATTCGGACAAAACTGAGGTCTACGAAAGCGGTACCACCAATTCATACAAGAATACTTGGATTTGAACCTCGTTGATATAGCTGAAAACATCGGGTAAGAGAAACGCACAGAACTTACACAGTGACGGCTTCTCCCCTTCATGGTTTCTAGCTACTCGTGTTCTGAAAAAAGTTAGAAGATATCGTAGACCGCTACCAACTTGCCGCATCCTCGATTGCGCATGACTTCTTTTCCGGAAAGATGTGCAAACGTCAATGGCGAAAGGCGGATTACAACTGCGAATCCGGAAACTCTAGACGATCTACTAACCGCAGCAAACAGTAAACCATGACAAACCGGAGCAAAAAAAAAATCAAAACACTTGGGGTATCTTGACAGATGAAACCAGACCAATTCAGCATCGATGTACACGAATTGAAAGACGACGAACAACGGACAAAGCGCAAGGTATTTTCTGCAATCACCCAGCTATACGACCCTCTTGGAATCGTGTCGCCAAACTCGCCTGTCAGTAGTCGCAGTATCTCTTTCGAGGAAATTCGAAATACTGAAGTTCTTTAAGGTCATGTCTTCAGCAATGCCTCCGAGCTATGAAAAGTTTGTTGTACGCCTTAGTCAAATAAAAAATGTGGTCATTTCGCCAAAATCTCGCATGGCAACACTTAAGCGTATCAGCTTACCACGCTTAGAGCGCTGTGCTGCATTTTTTTTTCGACCTTTAAAAACCCTCCCGTGCCTCTAACCTTTCCCAACCAACTTGGAGCTTCTAGGACAATCTGAGAGGCGGCCATGTTTAGAGCGTCCCGGTCTTGACACATTCTCTGGACGAGGTTGTCCGGAGTCGTGGCCCAACCGCTCACGGCCATCATGCGGTTTCTCGTGTCATTGAAGCGAGGACCCACGAAGTACATCCGCGCACTCGACACAAACGGAGGACTTAGCGTTGCCGTACTTGTGCAGATACTGACTAAATCAGGCGTGGCCTGATAGGATCTGCGTCAAGTGGAAGGTAACCTCCAGGAGTAGTCGGTCCACCGACCTTTGGTGAAGTTATACCACTCCCTCTGCCACTTGACCATTGATGCGGCTCTAGTGGTCTTACGGATACCTCTCGAGCCTCGTTGTTCGAAGCGCTCAACGTCCTCTTTTATGATGATGCCGATGGGCATCATCCCCGCTAAGACGCAGACCACGTCGCGTGACACCGTACGGGATGAGCTTACCACTCTCAGGCACATTAGCTTGTGCGTACTTTCGAGCTTGCCAAGGTAGCTCTTAGTAGTTATGGCGGTGGCCCACGGCTGGTCCACCATACCTAAGTATAGACAGAGCAAGGCTGACCAGGAGCTTTCGTTTGCTTCCTTGTACCGCGGAGCTATTCGACATCATGCGGGATAATGCCGATGTAGTCAAAGAGGCTTTCTTGCAGGCGAGATTGGCGTGGCTGATAAAGGGCAGCTTATCGTCGATCATAACCCTCAAGTACCTCAGGGTCCGCTTTGCCGTGATGGTGCAGTTACCTGCACTAATCGTCGCCCTTTGCTATGATTTTCTGTTATTGACCAAAGTAATCTCCGTTTTGTGAAGGGCTAGCTCCAGTTTCATGGAGGGCATCCATCCTTCGACTATGTCGATGGAGTGTGTGGCCGTTAACTCTACCTCTTTTATGGACTCTCCATAGACCTCTAGGCTGATGTCGTCCCCGAAGCCGACAATCTTTACCATCCACATCTTTCTTCAATCTCAACACTTCGTCATACATCGTGCTCCGGAGACGTTGGAACGAGTTGGCAATAGCCTCCCAAGTGGCGTTCAGTAGCGAACTCCCCACCTTTTACGATGGATTTCCATCTCTGCCGTCTTGGTAACGGATAGCCTTTTACGGAAGACAAACTGATTGTTGGAAAGGGGATGTTCGACAGTGCTGGGGATTCACTTCAGACAACCTGCTGAGGATTACCTTCCCCAGCACCTTACCCGTCTTATGTCGATACTATAATACTAGAGTCTGGCGTTTCCAGGCGTCTGGGAAGACGCCCTCGACCAGGCATATTTGCATTACCACCATGAACATTTCGAGAGCCAGCAAAATAGCCTCCTTGATGGCCAAGTTCGGTATACCGGCAGGCCTTACCGCTTTAGCGACTTACCTATCACAACGAGTTCATTCGTAACCGTCGCCACATCCTCTTTCTCCGCGGTGCCGTTATCATCGCCCACGTGATTGCGGTTGTTCGGCGTTGCAGGCCATTGTTCCACCGCAATGACAGCGTTATGAACAAGGATACTGGAACGCTGGTCATGGGACAATTCTACGGCGATGGGACGCCAGGGACTCAGATCGTGGCGCGGAAAGGGTCCCCCAATAACCACCTGCAGTAGCTCCGGTGATGGCTCGGTTGGAGCTGCCACACCTTTGGTTTTGGCCATTACCACCCGATAGGCGTCACTCCATGGGTCCGCATTGGCTTTTGAATACAGGCCCTCGAAGCAGGCTCGTTTGCTTGCCTTTATTACCCTCTTTAGCGTGGCCTTGGCGGCAGCTAGCGCCACGTGGCGCTCCGTTCTTTCGGAGTCCGACCGCGCTCTCTGCATCCTCCTTCTTGCGCGGAGGCAAATTTTACGGTGGTCGGCGATCGACTCCGTACACCAATACACCCCCATCTTGACATCTCCTTGGCCACTTTTAGGGTCGGGTCCGCTACGGCTGCTGCAAACCGGGTCGTGACTAATTGGGTCCCAAGTGGACCCTTTCGCAACCGTATGGCTGTGGTGGCTACCTCGACCCCGCACTGATCCTTGTTGGCGGTGGAAATTTCAAGTCACTGTATGGACTCAAGCAATCGCAAAGGTGCTGGAACGAGAAGTTCAATAGCTTGATTTGGGATTCCATCGCTTGCAGCACGATTACTGCTTATACACGCGTATGCAACCTGAAGATGAAATCTTTATCATTCTCTTTGTGGCCGATTTGCTTATCGTTGGAAGCAAGCTTGCCATAATCTTGAAACTGAAGAAAGCACCAAGTTCGACGTTTGCGATGACAAGACTGTGAAGAAATCAGCTATTTCCTGGAAATGAAGCTGGAGTATGATCGTGCGAATGATTCCATGAACCTATGCCAGGTACGTGACGAATCAACTGAACCGTTGATAGGATATGCCGGCGCACACTGGGCATCAGATGAAGTGGGTTACTGTTTACGGTGTTCGGCAATTCTGTGTCAAGGTCAGGTAAGACCGTTGCCACAGCTTCAAGTGAAGCGGAGTACATGTCCCTGAGTTCTGCTGTTTCGGAGGCCATCTGGCTTTCGGATGGAAGATCTTTAACTGAAGCCGTAGTCGTATCCGGACGTAATCTGTGAAGACAACTAAGGAGCGATAAGCATGGCGATAAATTATGAAAACAAGAGATCGAAGCACATAGAGACATCATGCATCGCTTTATCAGAGACCATATCATCAATGGCCGAGTGCCAGTTATTTCGTGGAGCTCCAAAAATTAGTTAACGGATTTGTTCACCAAACCGTAGGATGCAGTATATCTTAAGAAACTGCGTCTAGGCATTCGTTTAATCGATTGAGAGTGGGTGTTGAAGAAGTAGGCAATCGACTGTAGCCCCCTAGCACCCCTAGTTGTTAGGAACCCCTAGCAACGCTACATGAGTTGTTAGTGAAAAATAATTTGTTCATTCCCATCTCGCACTCCGTGCTGTATAGACGTTCAATAAACTTTAGTTCTGTTAAAACCCTGTTTCGTAAAAAATTGTCTGCAAGAAATACACCAAATAAAAAGTAGAAAATAGTGGTGCTCCAACCACAGAAACGCTGGTGCTAATTGGTGAGATGCACGAGCAGAATTTGGTAACTGGTGTCAAGATAGTGAATTGTGGTTTCAGAGCCGCATGAAAATGTTGCCTGGAAGTTGCCAAAAATTGTTTAAAAAAATGAACCAAGCTTTGGTGGTCTTGGTGGTTTCGTCAATACAGACTGGATTGTAACAAGGTGGACATTAAATCTAATTCGGTAGTTCATATGATATACACTAACTTCCTTGACCTGAGCAACAGTTTTTGTAACTTCTTCTGCCGTTTAAATAAACTACAATTACAATATAATTCAGTGAAATTCATCGGTTCTTCTTCAGCATGGATACGATTCTTTCCGGTTTTTAAACGATAGGCAGCTTGGCAAGAAGTCTAATAAGTGATCGTAACTCTTTAGTTTTCATGATCTAGCCAACTTGGTACTGTAAAATGGCAAAGGGTAAATGCACCCTTCTTTTTGGGGAAATGCTCCTTAAACTTTGGAAAAATGCTCCTTAGATGCGTTTGCCCGGTATAATGCAATCGGAGGTATTAACCTTCTGGTTAGCGCTTGCCGGGTGTTTTGACGGGTCTTCAGTTTCTTCAAGATTGTATAGTTTTGACGGGTTTTAAGTTTCTGAATTTAAGAGTCGTCAAAACGGAAATTAAGACCCGTCAAAAAGAAATTAAGACCCGTCGAAATGAAATTAAGACTCGTCAAAATGAAATTTAAACCCGTCAAAACTACTTCGAAGATTGCGCTATACAATCTTGAGGAAACTTAAGACCCGTCAAAACAACCGGCAAGCGCTAACCAGAAGGTAAATACCTCCGATTGCATTATACCGGGCAAACACATCTAAGGAGCATTTTTCCAAAGTTTAAGGAGCATTTCCCCAAAAAAGAAGGGTGCATTTACCCTGCTGCCCTGTAAAATGCTGTTGTGTTGTGACACATGCTTAGCACAGGTTCGTGTTTGCCGTAGTTGGTCCTTGAGTGCCGGTTTATAAAGAAAGATTGTAAACGCAGGTTTCGTCGTCGAGTGTTGATGTTCAAGAGACCAAGTAAAGTTAAACAGTCGATGTTTCAAGGAGGTCACCAACGAAACACGCTTTGGCCAACATACGCCTCCCTTCCAACAATTCCAGATTGATAAGCTGGCACCGACTTTCATAACTTGGCACACTGCGAGGGTCTTGCCAACGAAGATGTCGCAGAGCAAAGCGTATAAACCTTCGCTGAACGGCTTCGATCCTCTGGACTGCATTTTGGTAGAAAGGGGACCAAACGACAGCACAGTACTCCAAAAAAGGACGAACCAAAGAGCAGTATAGTGCCTTCAGACAATAAACGTCTTTGAAGTTTTTTGCAAAGCGGAAGATGAATCCTAACTGCGATGAAGCTTTAGAAACAATATAGGCAATGTGGTTTTCGAATGACAGTTGGGAGTCGAGCATTACTCCCAGATCCTTGACTGTTGTTTCACGTTTCAAGCGTATTCCTCGAAGGATGTACTCGTGGAGATAGGAGCTTGAAGAACGGAACAACTTTGAACCAATTCTTCGCTAATGAAACAAAGATCCAGCAAACGGTTATTCGCGTTCGGAATGAAATTCACTTGCTGAAGTCTGGCGGTAGAATTAGCATCAAGCAAGGAGAGCGAAGCCGGTCTGAATGACGAACAGGAATTGTCTGGATAGCGGAAGCCATTAGTATCGATATGCCATGAAATCGTGCTGAGGTTAAAATCTCCCACGATAATGATATTGTCGCTGGGTCCCATTTGTGACACGATCCAATCCAAAGAAAGAGCGTGCTTTTCGATAAGGCTGCTGGCGCTATCGCGATCGGGGGGAATACAGACCACACAGATAAACAGAGTCCCGGTTTTAGTGGATATCGCCACCCAAAGATGTTCAACCGTTAAGTCTTCTGGAGGCTTCAGAAGTCGAGATTTGAATTTTGAGCGCACGGCAAGAAGAACTCCACCACCAGATTTCTTGTTGCTATTGAGCGACGATCGGTCTTGCCGGTAGACATAATACGTGTCGTCGAACAGTTGCTTCGATAATTTGTCTATATTAAGCCAGGTTTCCGTGAAGGCGTAAATATCGTAGCATGCGTCACTGCATGCCAACTGGTTACTCGGCGAGCAAACTGTTGATACCACCTACGTTCTGGTAGTAGCGATCTGAAAGATGATGCAGCATCAGCCCGAGCAACGTCATTAGATGAAGGATACTTGCCATAGATGGCAGCTTGGAGAGCCCTGTCCCCATCGCTAGACCCAGGGCCGGGATGACTTTGAGGGCTGGAACTAGCAATTAGAACACCGTTGAGACCGGCAGTGGGCACAGCTGAGCTAGGAGGGTCCAAGGCTTCCATACTGCTTTGTGACGTGCGTCCCCAGCGTGAGTTGCGAGGCATTCTGTTGTATATTGTCTTTTTTAGAGCTTTACTGTCTACTGTTACTGTCCCCATAATGCAATCTTTTGCATACCGACAGACGCTCATTGGACTGAAAAAAAAATGTACATGCTGTCAGCTGTTTTGTTTCGATTTCCATTAATTATGCCTTCAATGGCGCCGGTTGTGTAATGGTAAGCGTGACTGCTACATGGCAACCCCAGTGGATCTGGGATCAATTCCAGCCAAAGTCGGTGGGATTTTCCTGAAGTAAAACAGTAGCTGGTCTTGTCTTCCTTTGGAAGGAAAGTCCCGGCTAGTATGTTGATGATTGCGATACGTACCAGCCTAACGCTGAATAAGTACTCTCTTTAATCGACACCCTGTTGAAATGCACCAGAACTTATTCCATGACCATGATTCTACCAATCACAATAATCTCAAAATACGATTTTTCGAAGAGATCCTACATCTGTACCTGGTACAACATACCAATATCGACAAATATTACGAGAAAAACAGTCCATAGAAAGTTAACTGTGAAAATCTGACTACATGTTAACTTGGCATGCTTGGATTGTCAGAACCATTTTAATGATTCTTTGTGCATGACATTTCAAATAACCAGAAACAATTTTTTTGGTTAGTAGTATTACTTTTTCACCTATTCCAAATATAAATGGACCAACATTACATCCACAGGAAGAGTATCCTATTCCTGGATATAGCATGTCATCTGCTATATCATTTGGATCCTCGCATTCCGTTGGATCAATAATAAAGAAATAAGCTATGATCTCAGGACTGCCGAAACTCTACTAACCATCATCATTATCATCATCATCATCATTCTGGTCGTCTCCTGCGAAATCAGTATTGATTCCATCTTCGTCATCATCAGCATTTTCATCATCCGCGTCATTCTGATCGCCTTCAACGTCATTGTCTTGGTCATCATCGTCGTCGTCTGCAGCCTGATTGATATTGGAATCATGTTCGTCATCATCATCTTCGCCTTGCACAGGCTTAGCTTCATCATTTTCAGCGGCAAGATTGTTCTCGTCATCTCCATCGCCATCATCACCATCATCATTGTCGTCGTCCTCAGGTTGCGCGTCAACAGTCTTAAGTTTTGCAGTTGTAGCTTCGCGTACGAAAAATAGAACAAATTTTGTTTTCTCAGTAAACAGCCAATTGAAAAAAAAAACAAAGTCACACATCTACATCTACATCTACATGGGCATGCTCATTGCCCATGTGCGCTCGAAAAACAACCAAAACTGAAAAACAACCGCCTCAGTACACCTGCGCGCCCCCGTTATCGGAAAAGCTGCCCCGTACTGTTGGTGTATCTCTGTCATGGCGGGAGCGGACGGTCCACAAAGGAAAAGCACTCCAAAACAGCAAAACCACAATTCGACGCGGCGCAAATACACAAAGCAGAACACGCATGTAGCGGAATGCAAATTCCCACTTGTACTCACTCGGGTGTCGGGTTAAAATTTGAAGTAGGAAAATATCGAATTACCATCATCTTTATCGTCATCGTCGGCGTCATCGTCACCGTCGTCAACATCATCGTCATCAGCCTGATTGTCATCGTCATTATCATCTTCATTATCTGTTCCATCGGGAAAACGATTTCTCCGCGTTAATTATTCGAATGTCTCAATTCAAACGTGGTTAGTTAGCCAACGATTGCAGTTAAAATAAAAAAGCATCATGATAAACCAGCAGGTTTCGGAACTAGCAATCCATCTCTCATAGTTTCACATAGGAGATTTAGAATGAAAGGAGTTTACATACCATCATCGTCATCATTGTCCGCAGCAGCTTGAGCTTCCTGTTCAGCCACCTTCTTTTCGGTGGCTACGATCTCCTCTACTTCATCATCGTCCAACTTGGGAAGCTCGCCTTCATCTTCATCGTCCTCCAGGTCATGTTCATCATCATGATCTTCTTCTTCAGCATACGGAGCACCATCATCTTCGTCGTCTTCCTCATCGTGATCTTCCTCACCATGATCCTCGTCGCCGTGTGCTTCATCTCCATCGTCGTGATCGTCCAGCTGATTGAGAGCCTCCAAAATCTCCTCATGGTGATGATCATCTTCGCGGTTCTCATCTACCCACCCTTGGAGGTATTCGGCATATCGTGATTCCGACAGGGGTGTATCGGCATTCGATAAGTCTCGGTTTTCAAACATAATCAAGCCAATCAAGGCACCCAAGCCGGCCAGTAGGATGAAGAACACAACCTTGGCACACCAGTGGCCACCGGTTCCATGGTCGTTGTGAACGTGCATCTGGATGTCACCTGCTTGAGTGGCGGCTTGGGCGGCTCCGACCGTTACCTTGGAGGCGGGCGTTTCTTTGACGGTATCCTCATCATCTGAAGAAAAAGAAGAAAAAGTCACTTTAAAGCATTTCATGTTAGGATCGGCTAGGTTTCTTCGAACGGTACAACAGATGCGAAATCGATCACAACGAAAGATATGGTCGTTAAAATTAGAGATATTATCTACATAATGCAAAGAACAACTGTTTTTAGAACATAGCCAACTGGCAAGAAGCCGCAGCTAACATCCCTCGGAGGTGGCGGTCCATATCTAACGAAAAAAAAGCCGGCTCTTATTTATAGAGCAAACATGTGATTTTCCCTCATAGAGACAACAAATGGCTAGCTTCACCTCACGCGCACATGTACTGAATTTTCTCGCGGTTTAGTCTTGCTGACGTGGACAATGTTAGTCGCACAAAACCCGGTAGACCCAGTAGCCGAGGGACAGCGATTGAAAGATGACACCCGACCCGCCCTCGAGCAGTCGCGTAAAACTTTCGCTCTCTTTAAACAGACCATGCCGACACTCGGTTTGGCACATATCCTCCGTATATTTTCCCACTTAATTTTACGATTATCAAACAAAAATAAAAATCATACCACTGTGGCGCACAGTTGTGGGGCGACCATTTTCCGGTACGACGGCAACACGCGGTGGCAAAGATGCGCCCCGAAACGGTTTATTTATACTTTTGGTTGTAAAAGCATACATATAACTGCTCTACAGAAGATCACGATTCTTGACGGGCCGGTTCAGACGGTTGATCCCGGCAGCGGCAGAAATGCGGCGCAGTTAATGTGCACTTCTCGCATGTCGCAGCAGCCCGGATGTCGTCCTGGCGACCGTTCAAAGATCACCAAATAAGCACGCAAAAGTGTGTTTATTGTTTACCCACAGCTTTCGTTTGCCAACCTTCTTGAACCTGATTGTTGTGCGAGAGTGAGGATTAATTAGGTTATGAAGGTGGACAACCCCTCATTGGTTACAATGGAAAATGCGCTTTTTCTAGGAATTTTCAGCAAACAAGCAAATGCGACGTGACAATCTGTGAGTTGTTGTTCTTTTCGAGATAGGACGTATTTCTCGACTACTTATTCAAAATGACAGTTTCTGATTTTGCAAACAAGTAGGAAGTATCACCACTATCACCATCACTTTAGGGAAAGATTATTCTTTGTGCTCGTGGTCCTAGTTTGCGTGAATGTGTCTCGAGAATTTTAAGTTTGAATCTTTGTTTACAAAATCAGATACGTTCATTTGAATAAGTTGCCGAGATTTATTAATCCAAAGACGATGTAAACAAAGGATAAAATGTCAATTTAGCGAATTTCCCAACTCGCCCACATAAGAAGATCGAAGAGTGCTGTGCTTAACGATGGAGGAGAATAAATCTCGAGTCAATTTGTCAATTTTGTTTCTGCTTATTCGTGGCATCAAAAGCGCTCAATGGGAACAACAATCAAGTGAATCCGATTCTGCTATAGAAAAAATTAGTTCTATAACGTACACAATAGCTTACAATAATGTTACACTTACAGTCCCTATTGTTAAAGCCTGATAATGCAAATTTCCGTCCCATCGATCAACAACCAGGCAACTATAGTTAAGCCCAGTATGCAGCTGGCATGTAAGAACCTAAAGTAATTTTTGCCATTTCTACCGAAGTAATTTTGACACCTGCTCCAGTATGGGTGAAATGTCGGTTTTCCTTGCGGAATAATCGAGCGGAATATTATTCCGCTAGGAAAAGTGACAGCCCCATTTAGATTATACGGGCAGGCGTTACTAACGTTATGAAACCGTCCGTAGTTTGCCCTCCTTTTCAGCTGCATATAAGGTAAGTAACTCCAACAGTAAACGCATTTCTTAAGCATTACTTGTCCTATACTAATCCACACTACTTTTCAGCTGCATACTAGCCAGAATTGGATGATTGGTTTTTTTTTTCAATTATAGACACTTTACTATAGCATATATGCTTATTTTGAAAGCAAAAGCGAAACTGATCATAATGTAAGTATACTGAGGAGATGAAAAATGAAAATGTTAAGACAAAATAAGCAAATATGTACATTTGTTCTGGACAACTTAATCAAAACGACCAAACCACCAATGATAATATTATGAGCAAAATACAAATTTTTTTGTTTTAATTTTTAGAATGAAACGACGATGCACTAAAACAAAACCACCCTGCTGCTGCAGGTTATTGAGCAGGTTCATGGGAAGTTTTGCTGCAAGGCTGTAGAAGAATGTGGGTACAAGCAGGACAAGTTGATGGCCGGAAATTTTAAGCGGCATGTTCTTAAACAACATCCGACCGTCTATGCTGTATTGGATCTGAGCCGGCAGTCGAAAAAACTTCATGTGAGCTCGTCTAAGGACACGATTCTTCTCGGCACATTACAGCTGCAGGTATAACTGTGAACCGTAAGGTTGTGGCAGAAATGGTGGACGATTCGACTGTTATGGCTCGGCAGATCATTGCAAATGAATTGGAGGGACAAGCACTTATAACGCTAGAAGTGGATGGAGCTTCCAGAGGAAGTCGTCACTTTCTTGGCATTAATACCCGAGTCATTATTGATGGAGCAGCTAATTAGTACACAAGCCCAGTTTTGTCGGAATGAAAGGTGGTCCTCCGAGCCGGATTTCAGATGATCCGGTTACTGCCCAGTAAACCAGTTTACACGTATATCTCAAAATGCAAGCGCGATATACATGTATATATCCCCTGTGGTTAAATCGTATATGATGCCATAAAACTCCTTGTACGTGTAAAAGTGGAGGCGATATAACTGCATTGAATGAAATTTAGATATCGACAACGATTTAAAATCTAAATATATACGACTTGATAGACATTCTTACGATCAAATTCGTTACGAGTCCAATGTTTTTAATGTGCATTGTTACGATGCTTTTCATTAAACTCTACGACTTTATAACCATACATTTGCCGCTAAACAAAAGTATGAGTACAAGTTATTTTATTATAAACACGATAGTAATTGGATTCATATACGACCAATTTCATGCTTATATACCGATTTGGATTGGTATTTTATACGACTTGATCTAAACATTTCACAAAAATTAAAAACAAGGCCACAGGTCATTGCATCCTTATTGAAACATAGTGAAGCAGCCAAATTCTTGTTCCTAATGATTGATCTGATATTTTTTTTAATACTTTTTTCCATATAACTTAACCACTTTCACTCAGTCTCGAGTCGAGCACTCTTATGTCGGTAAACGTCATCCAGTACACTGCACCATATCCTAGATATGAAATATACTGATATTCGGCAATCACATTTTACATTCATCGTATAGAAGGCCAAGGTAAATCGTTTAATTTGTTGAATAAAATAGATTTTGTTATACGATTTAAAATAAAATCATATGCGGAAAACTTCATTACTTTGTGCGATTTAACTTGTAAACATACACGATATTCTCCACGTATGCCGACATTGTTGTTTTCATTGGTTTCAACGCGTTCATCTGATCAACCGTTCATCTAAACATTAAGTGTATCCAAGTGTCCGATAAATTATCCGAGTTAGCACCAAGAAGTAAGTATCTAAGTACAAATAAATGTATTGCTAATTGAATTAAAATAACACATAAATTTCTGCCAAGATGTTTACTGTGGCACAGTTCTATGAGAGGCAACAGCTATGTGTACTAGCGGTTCCAGTTTCTTGGGTGCGCGATGGTTATTTAATGTGGCCAAAATTGACGAATGAAAAGGTAGATAAGTTTCTAGGATTGGCAAAAGCTCGTCTATAAATGGATTAATATGTTCGACGACTTCACATTACACACTATTTAAAATATACATAAAATGATTTGGCTCATACATATGATGCAAATTTTATTATTATTATAATTTAAATCGTAAAGCATGTTTTGCGTTACCACTTTGTACGATGTGTTCCATATATAGTACATATATTTAAAAATAATTTGATAATGTACGTATATTCATAGATGCATGGAATATATACGACTTTTCACATTCATAATCCGGGGGTTTTCACATCATTATGCGAGTTTAAATGAACTATCGTAATAAGTACTAAAAAAATGCATTCTATGCGATAAATTGTGCACATCGACCATACATAGCATATAGTTATATATGATAGTGATTTCAACTCACATTTTATACGATATTATCTGTGAAATCTTATACGACTTCTGGTTGTCTGGGCAGGCATACCAAATGTACCGCCTCACGACAGTATTACGATGACTGTCGCCTTCTTAACCCTATGACAGCCTCACAATTGAGCTATCCACGACAGCCCACAGTGAACCAGTCATGCGACATGCAACGTTGCCGTCTTTGACTGTACACAATACGCATGTTCGTGTGGATGTATTTTGTTTTATGGTCTAAGACAGCCTCGGTTGTTCATTCGTTACATTTCGCAAAGATACGACATGTACTTCGTAATACTGCCAATACATTGTTGACATCGCCACTAATATTTTACTCTGGTTCCTCATGTCGTGTCTTCGTGTTTTATGTCTACCAGTGCCAGTACAATGCCGAAGCGGATTCGGTTATGAGTATTTTGCTAGTGCCAATTTTTCATTGATCCGGTTTCTGCAGTCGTCAACTGATCGCTGCTGAGTTAGTTAGGTTTTATTGAACTTCTAACGATTTTTTTTAACTCGTGCATTTATTTGGGAGGCTCAATTGCGTAAGATGTACGGAGCCGATAATTCATTGTTTTTTTTTTTATAATGTAGGATTAGTAGGAGTTGGGCTATATACTCGCGGTTAACCTGAGGTTAGAATAGGTGGAATTTTTTTGGGGATGGTTTGGACAGAGGAACATGGAAATAGGATTCTGTAGTCTCATAAAATAGTTGTCGCCAGCACTATAACTTGGTGCGATATGATCAGGGCTCCCTTATTGTGTTCGACCGGTTATTATCTTCCGACGATTTCAACAACAATTCCGAAATGGAAATTTATGTGTAACCAATCTGGGTGACGTTATGAAGATTGAAAGTGGTGCTTATAGAAGTGTGACGAATGAAATTTATGCTGCTGAAAGTCATGACACGGGCAAAATTCGCGGCCCGGATAAAAATTGAGCAAGTGGAAGTGGTGCGAGTAAAAGTCGCACAGGTGGAAGTCGTGCGAGCGGAAATCGCGCGGATGCAGTCCGTGCGGATGAAAATGGCACGGGTGGAAGTTTAATGGCAGTGGATGACCCAAGTAACAATTTTAGTTTAAAAACATTTCTTCAAATTCACTGTTGAGCTTATTAACCGTCATCTTATTTTAAATCAAAACTGCTTTTCAACCTTTGTTTACTCAAAATTGGAGAATCTATTCAACATCTCCTGCTTAACAACATTTGAAGAAATATGTTTATTCAACAATTCTCATTTGTATTTATTACATTATTTAGCAATTGGTAAATTCATTGGAAATTATACAAATAATGATTCCGATACTGACCATGCATCAGAACTCTAGCCATAACCAATTCAAACTATAGAACATCAATAGAAAATGAGAATTCATGTAAATGAAGACTAACCATGTTTTCCTTATGCAAAGCTCATCCTCAGGGGATCAATCCGAGTATTGTCACTTTCCATAAGACATAAAATGTAATAAAGTCAATGATATGTTCCTTTGACTACAAAAAAAAAGGTTCTCTAATTTGAATTAATTCGGACTAGGGTTCGGTGGTAGATCTGATACCCCGTAACGCACCACGAAAAGGTGATCTACCAGCGTTACGGGTCTAACAATGGTTTACAGAAGAGCTTATTCAAGAACTCTATCTAACGTTTTTAATACACCAAAATGTTTTGAGTTAACTTTGAAAGGATGTTTTTTTGCTTTTACTGTTTATTCTTAGCAGTCATTACTAAAGGTAATTCATAACTTGTGGTATTTAGATTTCTCCATATGTTTGAAAGAACTTATTTATAAACTATACAGTACCCAAATTTGACTTTGCTTGATCCCAGACTTGAACTCGTGATGCTGAATTGAATGCTGCCTTATTCTTCATCACCTTCATCCTTGGTTATGCATTTGAAACAATCAAAGGACGTATTTAAACCAGTCTCTAATTTACATGACATTATTTAACAATCGTTAATTAACAGTCACATACACAGACCTTTGGGTATAAGCAACAATCAATGTGCAGCTAGTGATTTAAAATTGGTTCACTGTTGTAGAACCCCTTGGTACGAAGTACACCTTGCAGGTTACACCTTGCAATATCTCTTGCGCTTTTCGGTACCTTTCGGTACAAGTATCTTTGCTTTTGTTTTGATTCGCTATGTTATTTTGACAGAATATTTGAGGGTGTGTTAGTGAGAGTTACGTTACTAGGGGCGAATCATTAAGCTTGGGACCGAGCTTGGGACCGGTGTGCTAGTACTTCCTGAGCCAAAACATATATTCGTTTTCTTCGTGACTATCCAGCCGCTGGTATAAGTTAATAGAGTTTTATAATTGCTCCATAAACATTCCACAACATGTTTAAAAAATGTTTATGGGTTTTTAACAGAATCTTATGGATCATAAATACGTATTTTATGGAACGACTTTCAATTTTTTATGGATTATTTCTTCAGTTTTGAAGGCGCAAACTTAGGGCTGCCAATGTAGGTATAGTGAATAATAATAACTTTCATTCTTGTTTCGTCAACTAGCAATCTAGTTTTCAACAACTTTATATTAAGGTGAACAAACGAAATACCGATAAATCGCAACTAGTAAATCAACTTCATTCCTTCATAATTCATTTATTCCCAGTTATTCCACAGTGGCAGAATTCTAAACACTAAAGTGGGGTTTCATAAAATAAATAAGGAAATAATTCTTGCTTGCCAAAACTGTGTGTACTGATTACGGTGTCTTCATAAACTGTTTTCACATGTTTCAACTATTTATGTTATTCACATTGATGTCGCTTATGTCCATCATAAGTTGATGCTATGAATATCATTGCGTGCGACATGGTAATAGTGAGCAAGTAATTAATCGGCAAAATTTAGTAGTAGTTTATGATATTCCTAAATATATTTTCCCCACTATATAACACAATATGTTTAACGTACAAAACGAAATAATCCTGATTATCGCCAACTCCATCTACCACGGCCAGTGGGTCATATAGTTTTCCAACAGAGAGTGCTACAACTTCTATAAGCGTTTTCGCCGCAAAACCGGCGCGAGAAATTTTCGCAATACTGGCGCGCGAATTTTTGAGCAAAGAAACATCGGCCTGATAATACGCGTGTAAAAATCTATTTTCCTACTAATGATAAGGAGATACAGAGAGGTACCGTTGTCTGCGGGTGAAAACGTGGCCGGTATCTTTTCTCCCTAACTCCTTTCTATGTAGCTCATTTTGTGCAGAAAGAATGGTGACCACAAATGCCATCTACCTACTTTAAAACAATCTTACAGAAACAACGGTAAGGAATTACTGGCTGAATTTCTAACCGCAAACTACGGTAACTCTCTGTAATGGAAAATGAGCAAAAGCATGGGGGCAACCGACATCCTCACGAGATCCTTCTCGTGACAGCCGACTCGGGTAAGCCAAAACTGTCGTCGCTTAAGGAAGGCTGTCCTAGCGAAAGAATTTACGAAGCAGAAGACATGATAAAATGGAAAATTAACATCCCATTCGGCTTACAACGTTTCGAGCGTGATGGTTTCAGGAGAGCCGGCGTAGCACCGACTGTTCCAATACAGCATTTTTTTCATGTATGCGTGCCTTGTTGCCGATACATCTCGGGTTGGGTACCGAACGTACGGTAGCAAGCGATAGTTCGGTTCACACAGAGACAGTCGACGAAGTTTAAACTGGCTGTAGCAAGAAGGCTGTACTATTGGGAAGAAGAGATATTCATGGGGGTATGGGTAGGGGGGGACCAAAAAAATCCTCGATAACACGACAGTCGGATTCCGGTCTTTTGTCACAAGTGGTATATTGTGGCTATTGTGGCTGTGATGTTTCTCAAGGAACGGGATGAGCATTTTTTGCAAACACTTCGTTTGGTAGACTTGCTGGTTGTTGGCCAAGCCGCTTGGTTTAAACCACAGCTCCGAAATTCCCTTTATCGAAAATAACGATGTATAGCATCACTTTTTGTTCGAACTTGTGCTTGAATAGGTACTTAACCATCGAAGGAGTTGTATACTTGTCCTTGGTGTAGAAACAGTCGTTTCCGGGCATCTGGGACTGGGACACGGCAAAGTAGCTTTCGTCGTCCAGAACGAAAGACTTTCCACCGTATTGCCGGATCATCCAGCGGCAATGGGATTTCACAGTTTTGATTTGTTGGTCCGTGAGTTAAGTTCCCGGGTACGGGGAGTTCTTTTTAAAAAAAGGTGTTACTACAATTACTGATCACTAAAGACTGATTTATTCATATTAATTAACCCTACTCCTAACCGATGCGTCGATCAATGCTGCCGTGTCAGCACCTGGTTTCCGATGTTGATCGCCGTTCGTGTCGCTGCGTTGGTTGTTGCCGGGTATGCCAAATTATGCTGATGAAGCTTTGCACTCATTTTTGGACTTTGTGCAAATCGTGGTATTGCTGGATTGCAATGTCGTTAACTGGTGGTAGCAAGGTTGCTAACTCGTGTACTCTGGGTATTTGGTCTCTTTCGACATACTATTGCCTCATTTTTCAGAGTCTACCGAGATCCATACCGAGGTAACCAATAAGCATTAGCATATGCAGTAAATCAACCCTAAATCTGCATTTCAGATGCTACAAGCATTATATCAGCTTCTTGAATGCTATCTGTTGTAAAGTTGAATTTCAAATGCTATTTAAATGCTTGTAGCCTTTAATAAGCATTTCGAATGCAAAATGGCATTAATGAAGCATTATCATAGCATTGCAGTAAAGCTGCCGTATATTGGGCCAAAAGCGGCATTTATGTTGCATTTAAGGCGACTAAATTGCTTAATAGGCTGCCGTTAAGTCGCTTTGTAATTGTTTTTGGGTTACCTGGTTTTTTTGGGGGGGGGGACCCTTTCCTTTCTTTCGGTTTGTTGGTGGGGTTGGGGGAGGGTGTTATATTGTTGTTTTCATATTTTTTTTCTTTATATATTGGGTCGTCCTTCTTTTTGTTGTCTTTGTTTTTTGTTTAGTTATTAAAGTTGTGCGCGCGCAACCTTTTTTTTTTGGGTGGTAAAGGGTGTACGGAATCAAATTGCGACACACACAAATGGTCGGCAAAATTCGCCCGTTCAATCAATCATCTTCAAACTTTCAGGGAGTAAAAAAAAACATCTTATGAATATTTTCCCATGTTTGTTTTATTCAATTTCAATTCCGCATCAAAATGCACGAACCTTCTTCTTTACACTACTCATAAGGTCCTGTACAACATTTGGACCAACTTTTTTTTTGCGTGGCAATCCATTTTTTCTTCATATCTTCCTCCGATTTCACTTCCTTAGGATGCTTCCGAAGTGCCTGCTTCATGATGGCCCAATACTTTTCAATTGGCCGCAGTCCCGGTGCGTTCGGGGTGTTGAGATGCTTCGGCACGAAATTGACCTCCTTAGCCTTGTACCACTTCAAAACCTCTTTCGAGTAATGGCACGAGGCTAAATCTGGCCAGAAAATCGTAGGACCATCGTGTGACCTCAGACGAGGAAGTAGACGCTTTTGGAGGCATTCCTTTAGGTACACCTACCCATTGACCGTTCCAGTTGTCACGAATAGGGTGCTCCGCTTTCCACACGAGCAAATTGCTTGCCAAATCATATATTTTTTGGCAAACTTTGACATCTTCTGCCTTCTAACGTCCTCAGGGACATTGAATTTATGATGATCAGTGAAAAACTGGAGCCCCGGAAGCTGCCGGAAGTCTGCTTTTACATACGTCTCATCATCCATTATGAGGCAATGTGGTTTCGTCAACATCTGGGTGTAGAGCTTCCGTGTACGTGTTTTACCTACCATATTCTGCCGTTCATCGCGATTAGGCGCATGTTGGACTTTGTACGTGTTTAGTCCTTCACGTTTTTGCGCATCTTGCACGAAAGTTTTGGTTAGATTCAGTTTCTTCGCCACATCTCGAACTGAACTGTTGAGATTCCTCTTGAAAGCTTGAACTACCCGCTTGTGATGCTTAACACTATACGGAGATCCATTTTGGCCACTTTTTTCTTTCCGATCGATGGTCAAACGTTCGTGGTACCGATTTAAAACACGAGACACCGTAGAATGTACCATTCCCAGCTTCCTGCTGATGGCACGATGAGAAAGATCGGGATTTTCGAGGTTCGTGCGCAAAATTTCTTTGCGCCGCTGCTGTTCTTCCGACTCCATCTTCGCAACGATTGCACATCTGCTGGTGAAACTTACACAGCGTAAACAAATACACATTGAACTAATTCCACCCAAAATTTCAATAGAAAATACCCAACGGGTAAAAAGTTACAGCCATTAAAAAGTGGTGCAATTTGATTCCGTACAACCTTTATGCTGTAAACAACTGAACATGTTAGAGTGAAAGTGTGTGTGTGTGTGTGTGTGTGTGTGTGTGTGTGTGTGTGTGTGTGTGTGTGTGTGTGTGTGTGTGTGTGTGGGTGTGGGAGAGTGTGGGGTATATTGTGGGGGGTGTTATATGTGCGGGGAAATGTTTTTGTGTTGAGTTGTAGGGGGTTGGAGCCGTTTGGGGTGTGTTGGGGCTTTTTGTTGTTTCGTGTTTTGTCGGTATTGTTTGAAAAGGGAAAGCGAAGTAGGGAGAGAACGGGCAAAATTTTGTTTATATTTTTTTTTTGTATTTTTTTTTTATTTTTTTTTTAAATTTGGGGCTGTGTGTGGGGGGGGGTGTGTGGTGTGTGTTTTGAGTTGTTGTTTGTTTTGTGTTTGGGGAGGGAAAGGCGGAGAGTGCTCGCGCATCGCGAAAATCCGAGCTACTCGCACGCAAAGTTGGCAAAATCGCTAAAAGTTGCCAAATCAACCGTTACAAATGTAATTAAAGTGTTTGGGGAACGTTTGTCGACAGCCAGGAAGTCTGGATCGGGGGGAAATCGAAAACCGGAAGCCGCTGAGACGACAAAGAGAGTTGCCGGTAGTTTCAAGCGAAACCCTAACCTATCTCTCCGAGATGCCGCAAATAAGCTGGGTGTATCGTCTACAACCGTGCATCGAGCCAAAAAACGAGCCGGACTATCGACTTACAAGAAGGTAGTGACTCCAAATCGCGATGATAAACAAAATACGACGGCCAAAGCGCGATCCCGGAGGCTGTACACGACGATGCTGACGAAGTTTGACTGCGTGGTAATGGACGACGAAACCTACGTCAAAGCCGACTACAAGCAGCTTCCGGGACAGGAGTTTTATACGGCAAAAGAAAGGGGAAAGGTAGCAGATATTTTCAAGCACACGAAACTGTCAAAGTTCGCAAAGAAATATCTGGTTTGGCAAGCCATCTGTACCTGTGGCTTGAAAAGCAGCATTTTCATAGCTTCCGGGACTGTCAACCAAGAAATTTACGTGAAAGAGTGTTTGAATAAACGTCTGCTGCCTTTCCTGAAGAAACACGGTTGTTCCGTACTGTTTTGGCCGGATTTGGCATCTTGCCATTACGGTAAAAAGGCCATGGAGTGGTACGCCGCCAACAACGTGCAGGTGGTTCCCAAGGACAAGAACCCTCCCAACACGCCAGAGCTCCGCCCAATTGAGAAATACTGGGCTATTGTCAAGCAGAACCTAAAGAAGACCAAAAAAACTGCTAAGGACGAGCAGCAGTTCAAGGCAAACTGGCTTTCTGCGGCGAAGAAGGTGGACAAGGTGGCTGTACAAAATCTGATGGCAGGGGTCAAGCGTAAGGCCCGGCAATTCGGATTTGGAAAAGCGGAAGCCTAACTGAATATTTTTCCTGAATTTTATACTAATTGAACTTGAAAAAGAAATTTAATTTGATTTTTTAAATAAACGATTTCACCGATTTACACGCGTTTTCCCTTGACCACATTTTGACCGTATCACCCTTTAACTAAAAAGCTAAAAATCGAGGCATCTATGAAAGTATGGCTGTGTACTTTTTATTTGACAGTACTTTATTTATGGGTAGTAATGGTACTAAACTTTTAAGTGCTCTTACATGATTTGTCCACTAACAAAATATTTGTTATATTCACATACACAGATGGCAGATATCATTAATCTGCCTATGTCAAAGAGTGTATTGCAAGCTTCCGTGCTTCACGTGTTAAGCTATTGAAATGGCCACCTCAAAACCCCGACTTGAATCCAATAAAAAACTTGTGGTCCCTTTTGGATCAGAATATTAGAATTGCGAACTTTGTTTTGTCTTGTACTGTCGTTCCCATAGAAACTTCAAACGGCCAGAGCAGTTCGAGTTCACAACTAATTGAGCACACATTTTGGGAGAAGACCTGTCAGGACCTGATTTGGAATCGATTGTGTTGGGGTGGAGCTGAATTGATACTACGAACTACCCCAGTGCCCATAGTCAACACATTCAGTCGATGCAGAATTTACGGTTTATTGGCGCTACTTTGAGTTGAAATTTGCGTTTGCAAATCAGCAATAAAACACGTTGATGTAATTGCAAAATATGTGCTTTTGAGCGAATGAAACTGAAACATGACCTAGCACCCAGCAATGATGGTCAATTTGTTATTCATCAAAAGTAACTCTCCCGATACAAAACACCTTCCATTTTCCGCAATTTATTCAAATCTAAATTCGTCCCTAAATCACGTTTACACGTTTCTTTCCCTCCTTTCACAAAAATCTAGCACCATCATCAATCACCGCCGCCGAGTGCCGTCGAACCTTTTTCGACGGTCGTTCAGCAGCCGTAGCAGCAACAGCAGCAGCAGGGCAGCTACCGGGCTGGACCACTCGACGAAGGCCATCCGCTATCGATCAGTCGTTGCCATCAATCACTTCCAGCATCAGTCATATCAGTGCTAGGATGTTCTTCGACGGTGTGGAACTTCCGTCCCCGCTGACCGCGGATCCGGTCGGTAATCCGCTGGGCGATCCGCATCAGGTGAAGAAGTACTACCGCAAGGCAGAGCACAGGTAAGTCCGAGACTAATGTAGAACAGTTGTTAAGAGGGGTTTTTTTTCATTGTTCGAATACTGAGTACGATCTTCAATTACATGGAGAGCGATGTCTGCTTTAGGAAATATGTCATAAGTAAGGTGAAGGAATCTTGATGAGCAAACAGCGTGGTTCAACACTTAAAACACACCTAATCAACTGTCATTCGTCATCTGAGATGTGAAATTTTGTTTTGTTCTTTATCACTTCGATGTTGTGAAGGCACAAATCTAAGAAACAACACAAGTTTCACATGTCAAATCAATCGACTTGTACAGTATTGGACAAAACATGTGCAACTCAACCCCATAAACCATCATAAAAAGCATCAGTAAACTTCAATGTTTCGAAATCGAAATTGAGCAAGTTACTGCCGTTTGAAGGTTCAGGAGTCTAGATGTTTGCTACATAATTATTGCAGCAATCAGCAGTCAACTGACAGTTCACCGGCAGTGTTTTGTTGACAGGAGCCATTTTGCGATGGTCAAAACAAGTGCAACTTCTCGCTTTCTTGGACTTATTCCTCTAGAAGTGTTTAAACAAAGGTGGAAACGGTTTCGTTTGTTGACAAAAGTGTTCTTATTTGCGTTATTGTACTATAACAAGGTCAATATTGCATGATAAACATTGAGAAAGGTCAAAATTCATGTTTTCCTTATATTTATGTTATTAGACACCAAAGTGGCTCCTGATAGCCTTGGATTGGAACTACGAAAGAAAATAATCGATGATTACAAGACCGGAATGTCACAAAAAACGTTTTGTGATAAATATCAGGTGAAAAAATGAACCGTTTCAAGACTGTGCTCAAAATTTCGTACAACCGGGAAGATTTCTGTGGACAATAGAGGAGGAAGACCACGGTCCACCACGTCAAGAGAGGACTCTATGATCGTCAGATGCATTAAGAAGGATCTTTCCAAATCTTCCTTCAAGGTGTAAACGGATCTACAGTTATCTTTTTAGTTGGGATGAGAGTGTAAGAAGTGAAGAGGTTTTTGGTAATAATTATAATGTTTATAGAGATGACCGTAACTATCAATGGCCAGAAAAAATGTCAGGAGGTGGAGTTTTAGTTGCAATTTCAATACCGAAATAATTACTACCACAAAATTTAAAAAGAATTTGAGAATGTATGGGCAAAAGTGCAGATGAGAGACGAAACTCATGGTGTACTTTCCTCCAAACAATGCCCGTAAGGAAATATATGATAAGTTTTTTACGAATGCCGAAGAAATTGTGTCTTGTTTACCCCCTGAAGTAAAAGTACATATATATGGTGACTTTAACCAACGCAATGTTGATTTTATTGCTGACATTGATAATGAAAGCATCCTACTTCCAATAATTGGGGAACATGAGACTTCATCAAATAAACCATGTGAAAAATCAACAGAACTGTTATTTAGACTTTCTGTTGACAAATATTTTCGATGACTTCTGTGTTAGTGAATCTTTGACTCCAATATGGAGAAATGAAGTATTTCACACAGCAATAGAGTATTCTCTTTTTGTACAAGGAAATGAGACGCCTGATTGCGGACTCGAGGAAGTTCTTGACTATAAATCAGCTAATTATGCTAACATAAGAAGCAAACTAAACTTAATTGATTGGCAAACAGTATTTAGGAATGAAGATAATGTTGAAAGTGCAACTGCAGTGTTCTACACTAAGTTGTTTGCAATTATCCAGGAAGAAGTACCAGTTATTAGACGTAGAAGAAGAGTATTTTCAAAGGATCCAGTTTGGTTCAATAAACAAATTAAAAATTTAAAAAACTTTAAGCAAAAAGCGCATAAAATTTACAAAAAACATAACAGTTCCGTTAATTTAGAAAGCTATTTGAACATCTGTGATGAACTTAACGTGGCTATGAATATTGCATTTGAGGAGTATAATTCAAAAATTGAACGTAAAATTAAATCTTCTCCAAAAAACTTTTTTAATTACGTGAATACCAAATTAAAATCAGACAATCTTCCATCCCGTATGTATTTTGAAAATAATGAAAGTAATAGTTTTTTCAAGAAACATACACAACATACTCAAAAGCAGATCGTGATCGGCGATACTTTGGGTTGTATCCTGAATATTCTAGTGACATAAGCGTGAATCAAATTTATGTGCATGAAATCCTGGACGGGCTAAAACATTTAGATGCATCCAAAGGCTCGGGATCCGATGGAGTCCCTCCTTTGTTTATGCAGACTTTAGCAGCTGAGCTTACTTTTCCATTGTTTTGGCTTTTTAATATGTCACTGGAATCCGGAGACTTTCCAAAATTATGGAAGAGCTCATTTCTAGTGCCTATTTTTAAGTCTGGTACAAAATCTGATATTCGTAATTATCGGGGTATAAAGACTGTATTCGATGAAATTTGGACACACAAAATAGGACATCCAAAAATTTTCCTTGAGCCCGATTCTTTTCAAACTTTCTGGAAATAAAGTACTACTAAATGGTTAAGTTTTGACATCATTGGTTTATTGAACCTCTTCTCCCAACCCAAATGCCCGCACCTTTGCCTTGACCCCTTTCATTAAATTTTGGGCAATGATAGGACCGACTTGCTTACTTACTTTTAACCACACTTTCTTTAGTTCAAGTTCATTTTCTATCAGTTTTGAAGTTTTAACGAGCTTTGCCTTCATGATTGCCCAAAATTTTTCAATTGGGCGAAGTTCCGGAGTGTTTGGAGGGTTGACGTCTTTTGGTACAAAAACTACATTATTATCTTTGTACCAGTCTAAGACGGGCCGGGCATAGTGGCAAGATGCCAAATCCGGCCAAAACAGTGTCGGGCCATCGTGAGATCTCAAGAAGGGCAGAAGTCGTTTTTGGAGGCATTCGTCCTTGTAGATTTGTCCGTTGACGGTCCCAGAGGTGATGAAGGGCTGACTCATTTTGCCACATCCGCAGATCGCTTGCCAGACAAGGAATTTTTTGGCGAATTTCGACAGTTTCTTCTTCCGTACACTCTCCGGAACGGCCAACTTAGAGGTGGCGACGTAGTTTTCCTGTCCTGGCATTTGTTTGGTGTCGGCTTTAATGTAGGTCTCATCGTCCATCACAATGCAGAACGGTTTTGTGAGCCACTCCCTGTACAGTTTTCTTGCACGAGTTTTGGCCACCGAGTTCTGTTTATCGCTCCGGTTCGGTGCCTTCTGGACCTTGTACACATGTAATCCAGAACGTTTCATTGTTTTCTGCACAAAACAAACTGAAACTTTCGCCTTTTTCGCAACATCCCTGATCGAAATGTTGGGATAACGCTTAAATTGGTTCAATACCATCCTGGCCTTCTCCGGATTTGATGTGCCACGTTTTTTGCCACTACCATTTTCCGCTTGGTTGTCTTACGGTCCTTGAACGTTTTGATCACATGAGATACGGTTGAATGTGCGATTCCGAGCTGTTTTCCGATCCATCGATGAGAAGCGTTTGGGTTTTCGAAGTGAGTGCCCAAAATTTTTTGGCGCACTATTTCTTCATTCGAAGCCATCACTGAAATCACTCGACCGATTTTCACGAAACTCATTACACAATTGACACAACAAGATGAAATACATTCAGTTAAAATTCAATAATTTTTACCCACACGCTAAAAAGTTACGAACAATTGCGTGTGTCCAAATTTCATCGAATACAGTCTTTAGCCCTGATCTCTTGCATTCCAAAACTCTTTGAGGCAATTGTGAATGATTAATTATTCAACCAAATCAAAAATAGAATAACTACTAATCAGCATGGACTTTTTAAAGGTCGTTCAACAACCACAAATTTACTAGAATTCGTTAATTCTAGGGGTTTTTTTTCATTAGGGCGAATCTACAATTGAGAGATTCTCTCCGGGCTCGCTCTCTTTCATTCATTACAGCGCCATTATAAAACTTTCGAGGGATTCTTTAGTACAGATCGAAACACAACAGTGCTGGCTAGCATACTATACAAATATTAGAATGAAAAACGTAAAGGTGATTGGTTTATGAATGAACGAGAGCAAGCCCGGAGAGAGTCTCTCAATTGTAGATTCGCCCTAATGAATAAAAACCCTAGAATTGTTCTCTGGAAGCAATGGATAACGGAAACCATTTAGAGGTTTTGTACACAGATTTTAGTAAAGCATTTGACCGTGTCGATATATCTATGCTTATATTTAAATTGCAAAAAATGGGAATTCAGCCCAAACTCCTCAAATGGCTTAATTCATACCTCACCACCCGTGATCAAGTTGTAAGATTTAAAGGAAACCAATCAACACCTATTCATGCCACTTCGGGAGTCCCACAAGGCTCTCATCTAGGACCACTTTTATTCATTCTATTTGTAAATCACGTATCTTTTATTCTTAAGAAACTAAAATTTTTAATTTACGCTGACGACATGAAACTTTATTTAGAAATAAAAAATGCACAGGATATCAACGCGTTTAAGAATGAGATATTGTTGTTCCTTACTTGGTGTAACAAAAATCTGCTACAACTGAATGTTAAAAAATGTAATTAATTACCTTCAGTCGACAACGAAACATACCTAATATACAAATAACTTTAGGCAATCAAAATGTAGAGAAGTGTGATAGAATTAGGGATTTTGGTGCTGTCTTAGACTCTAAACTAACGTTCATTGATCATTATAACAGAGCCAAAAACATGCTAGGATTTATTAAACGTTTCTGCTATAACTTTCATGACCCGTATTCGAGCAAAACATTATACATTGCTTATGTCAGATCAATACTAGAATATTGTAGCATAGTTTGGTCTCCATTCACAATAACACATGAAGAAAAAATAGAGTCAGTACAAAAGCAATGTTTGTTATACGCACTAAGAAAGCTAGGATGGACTGTATTTCCTTTACCATCTTATAAGGCTCGATGTATGCTTATCAATATTCAAACATTAAAAGAGCGTCGTGAATTTGCTATGGCGTCATTTATAAATAATATAAATGAATTGATTCAATGGAAATTCTATAAAAATTGCACTTTTGCACAACAACAAGGCATTTAAGGCATCGGCAGTTATTTGCAACAAATAATTATCGCACGAACTATGCAAAATAAGGACCGATTAATCAAATGATGGCTAATAACAATAACGACTGCAATAGTATAGATTTTACGAAGGCGAAAGAAAAATTTAAGTTAAGTTAAGAACTTGTTGTAATTAAAATGGTCTAAAACTGATTGACGACGACAAATAAATAAATATCGGACCGGATAATCGGACGACGTGCCGTTGAAGCCGGATTATTCTCTCGACGCCCTGCGAAGAAACCTCTGATTTCACTTAGGATCCAGAAGAAAAGACTCCTGTTTTCTCAATCTCATATTGGCTGGGATGTGCAGAAATGGCGGACGGTTCTGTTCAGTGATGAGTCGAAGTTCAACATCTTCGGAAGCGACAAGATTTGCCGTGTACGTCGAGCGACTGGAAAACGCTTAGATTCACGGTACTGCCTGAAGACGGTGAAGCATGGCGGAGGCAATGTGATGGTCTGGGGATGTTTTTCTGCGAACGGCCTTGGTCCAATTCATCGAATCGATGGAATCATGGACCGTTTCATGTACAATAACATCCTGAAAGATGGTATGCTGCCTTATGCTGAATGGAATATGCCATCAAAATCGATATTCCAACAAGATAACGACCCCAAGCACACAGCCAAAGTGGTCAAACAGTGGTTTAAGGATAATCAAATAATGGTGATGGACTGGCTGCCCCAATCTCCGGATCTGAACCCTATCGAGAACCTGTGGGAGATCGTGAATCAGCGATTGATCGTGAAGGTGTTCGAAATAAGGATCAGCACAAATCCAAAAGGCTTGGGCAGCAATTCCACAAAACTTCATTGACGACCTGATCGAGTCTATGCCTCGCAGATGCAAGGCCGTAATTGAAAATAAAGGATTCGCTACGAAATATTGAAAGCCAAATTGAATTTGGTAAACAACGCGCGAAGTTGCACTTGTTTTGTCCAGGAGGAAAACATCGACTTTTTATTTTATTTTTATTTTTTCATGAATTGTTATGTATGAATAATGTTTTCTTTTTGTAATAATAAACATGAAAAGTGCTGTTTCTACAAACTAAAAAACATTTTTCTCCCAATTTACTTTTTATAAACCTTCAATGTAGAGTTTCATGATTGGGATTGACTGGTTGCAAATGTTTTGTCCAATACTGTATGCTGCCTTTCAGCTACAGTATTATTATGGTTCGAACATACACGTTTCTGAGCTGTCTGTGATCTTTTTGTTGAAACCATAATTTACATGTAAAATCTTGAATTTTATTAGATTTCTGCCAGCCATGATGGCGGTCATTTTTGTATCCCACCGACCTTCACCTACATCACTTCATGGTGATATGTTGACAAAGAGGCACTTTCGTCCCGTTCTCCTTGTATACAATTTATGCAAAGTCAACTTTGATCGGGATAAAGAACAAAACAAAATCTCATAACTCCGATGACAAATGACAGTTGACTAAGGGTGTTTTAAATTTACAAAAAGATCCAAATTTTAAACTCTTCCTTGTCGAGGAAAATCGTTAATTTCCACCCCCTCCTTGCTCGGTGTAGTAAGAAAGAAAAAGCAACTCCCGCAAATCATACATTCACCGTTCCCGGAAGAATGGATGCTGATGGAAAAAGTTTTCGGTCGTTTAGGTTTTCCGCTCCAATATAACCTGGTCCACAATGAATCCCGCTTATTTATATTGCCTAATTGGCTGCAGAGTGAAAGATGCTTACTTTCGCGTTCGTTTGAGTTTGAGGATGTTTTCATCCATTTTTTCCAGACCTCTAAAGGTCTATTTCCGTTTCCGGGTGAGTGTCAAAGAAAACTCAATGAGTGATCTCTTTTATCCACCATAAGACGACGGTAACTAAGTGCTAGGAAAAGAACGAAATTAGGTTACAAACCCAACCCGGTTCGACACAACAGAAGGTAGGAATTAATTAGCAAACCCGCCGTGTGTTGCCCTCGGTGACCTTCTCTTCTATTCATTCTATTTTGTTTTTTTTTAAACACGACTCTTTACAAGTTGAATTTACTCTTCCGTAGTTGTAACCGAGATGAGACGACAAAAGTTTTTCCTCTTTTCATGGCATAGGAGGTGCCCGAAGTTGTAAATCTAGGAAGCATGCGCCTCTGGGGTTTTCCCTGAATGAAAGTTTAATGTTAGAAAGGTGGAATTTTCCCGGCGGTTTGTTACACAAATTGGTTTTCATAAGTTATGACGAAACTTAGTTTTGCTAGACATGAGGAAACGACCATTTTTTCTTGTACGGTGATGTCTCTTGGAAATCAGGATTTTTTTTTATTTTTTGCCGATGGTAAATACGCAGTAAGCCTTGAATCATGCTGTAGCAACCGTTATTAGTCAATCAAACCCATAACCATCTGGACATTCTAATTTCTAATTTGTTATCGGCCTAGCGGTGGTTGCATAGCTACCGTTGCTAAGAAGTTTCGACAGCAGTGATTTTTTCAAGTTGAAATCTAAATGTTTACCGACGATCAACGGACCGAAAATTAATTGCAGCAACGTATCATTGGTGATAGTGGCAGAAAGAATTATAGTGAATAGGCTCTCAGCATTTGTACATTTGAATGTCCTTGCTACGATATGCCTCAGTATTGGTCTATGAAGCTAACAAGGTAAGACAACACATAAAATCTGGTCGAAGCAGACGAAAGGCCCAAACGGAATGTAAACAGACACGGCCACGGCAAGTTTGACAGTAGTCGCAATCTAACCCGTGAATCTTACCAGTTTTCAATCCTTACCAGGCTTACAACGACCGGGCTCTTCCGCTTCCGTTGGGCTTTGAGCCTTTGATACTCGAGTAAGAAACTGAACTACTGACACTAAAGCGTGTCCGGAATTAAATTTTCTATCATCACACAAATTAATATTTTGCCTCAACTATGTTTCTTTACACTTTTGCAACAATAGATGCAGGAATAGATTTCACGCCCAAACTTTCGGACCTTTGACTTGACTCCTGCCATCAAGGTTTGGACAAGCTTCTCTCCTCTGGTTTTGAATACCACAGTGTGACATTATTTTCCTCGTACAATTTCTTCGTCGCTGTTGAGTAGTGGCAAGATGCCAAATCGAGCCAAAAAAGGGTGTCCTTAGAATACTGCATTAGAAGTGGACTCTTTGGATGTAGATTTCAATGTTAAGGACATACGGGATCAAGTCCCTATCACTTCGAAGTTTGCTGAGCACAAGCCTCAAATACTATTAGGATTTAAGGCGTGAAATTTTCAAGAAATGTTTGCTCCACTTCCAGCATCCATTGGTTAGCAATTTCAGCGTTGTTTGTTGCGTTTTGTTTTTGATTTTAGGTCTCAAGAATCGTGAAGTGATAATTAATCTAACCTATAAATCATACGGAAAAAGGACTCTCTCCAGTTTCACCTTAATATTCCGAGTTGAGATGAATAGTTGGCTGATTTTACCGCATGTACAAATGGCTTGCCAAATGAGATATTTTTTCGCAAATTTTTCTATCTTCTGTTCTTTAATCTTCTTTAGGTGTTGGGGTCAATATTAAACACCCGGAAGGGATTTTCAAAATGCTATAACTTTCTAAAGTAAGCATCTAGAAATCTTAATTTTCTTGACTTTTCCTAAATTCATTTAAAGTTTAAATTATTTTTTTTTTTTGCATTTCCGAAGGGCTGTTAAAAAAAGTTACGAATAAGGTGTTTCGGGTCATATTGACCCGGATTTCAAATTCACATTGCGGAAGGTTTATGGGGCCAATTATAGAAGTCGAGTTGAGCACCTCGACTCGGTACTTGTCACTGTCGAGTCGAGCAAGAGTGCGCATGACAGAAGCTGACTAAATATGATCGGGTCGACAACCGAACTCGACTGCTAACTCTAGTGTTGAAATTTTTCAAAATATCATTAAAATATTACAGCATGCATAGTTCAGGACTTTCATAAATTTAGCTGTCATTTTTGACAGATGAAGAAAAGTATTGATGGTTTTCACTTTGTAGTATAGTTTTGTAGTATAAGAATTATATGTAACAACACGGTCTACTATTGTTTGACGTCTAATAAATAAATAAATAAATAAATAAATAAATATAACACTACTGTCTGTGAATTACACTAATGTTTTTGGAATGAGGTTCCAAAGTTGCTATTTGAAGTATTTTCCGAGGAAGTTCCGGACCCGCACATCCACTATGAACCTGAAAGCTTAGATAATGTATCATAGCCACGAGAAAAAAAAAATTGATTTAAAATTATTTTACAAAACATGGGATATCCATGGATGATCTGAAATTGTATAGCATATAAAGAATAATGAACCTAAAATTTCGATGTGCTGCTCTGCTAATAAATGTGATATAACCACAATGGAACTGACTCTTAGCTTCGGGTCTTGATCCCTACTGAGGCCTTGCGGCACGTCAAGCTGGCCAAGCGCAAGGGTCCTTTAGGGAATCTTTTTTGTTTCGCAGAAAAGAAGATTGTTCCTTATAAATAAAATCATGAGTTATAAGCCTTCCAAAATTTTCAACAAAATACGGAACAAACTCGTCTACCTTGGATAAGGAGTGTATCGAATATAAACTATCCACATACATTTGCGTTGTACATGTATTTGTTGTGCATGTATTTGTGATGGTTTTTTATGCTCTGAACACTGCATGATGTGCGTTTGACTGTCAGCTTTCTTTTGTTTACTTGTTTGTGCGGTTCAAATTCTGCGTTTTCAAAATGTCGCGTATTGAAAAGGAAGTGAAAATTAAGGTTCTGGATACCTGGCTAAGTGAGAAGGGTATTACTATGCGAAAATTGGCGAAGCGGTTTGGAATTCATCATGCGAGTGTTAAAACCATCATTAATAAGTTTGGGGAACACTATTCTTTGGATGAGCTACCAGGAAGAGGCAGAAAACCCGGTTCTTCCAACCCGAAACTGGAGCAGAAAGTGGTATCTCTAATCATGAAGAACAAATCAATGTCAATACGTGATTTGGCCAAAAAAGCAGGAACGAGTGTCGGAATGATCCAGCGTATCAAGAGGCGAAACCACCTGAAGACCTACAAGAAGCAGAGAATCTCGAAACAAAGTGCAGAACAGAAGAAGCGAGCAGCAACAAGGGCCCGGAAATTGTATTCGCGTCTTTTGCAGCGTCCGGATGCATGCGTTTGGATGGACGATGAGACCTATGTAAAGGAGGACTCAAAAACCCTTCCAGGTCCACAATACTTTACTGCCGTCGTTGGGGAGGATGTGAGCGATGCGGACAGGTCGATTCAAGTGGAGAAATTCGGTCGAAAGGTACTGGTATGGCAAGCAATATGTTCCTGTGGTTTGAAATCAACCATTTTTTACACTACCGGAACTATAAATGCGGAAATCTATCGATCTGAGTGTCTCCAGAAGAGATTGTTGCCTTTATATAAGAAGCATAGTACACCTCCACTGTTTTGGCCGGATTTAGCGTCGGCTCACTATGCCAAAACCACTCTCAATTGGCTTGCGGAAAAGGGTATAGATTTCGTTGAGAAAAATATCAATCCACCAAATTGCCCTCAGCTTCGACCCATCGAACGTTACTGGGCAATCGTGAAGAGGGTCTTCAAGAAGACTGGTAAGGCAGCTGGGAACATGCAGGAGTTCAAAAAAATTTGGGCTCAAGCGTCCAAAAAATGCGATGCAACACTTGTCCGGAACTTGATGAAGAGCATTCGATCCAAAGTTCGAAAATTCGTGAAGGAATAACTTAAATTTCATCCGGTCTTCATTATGTTCAAGTTTAACCTCGTACAATAAAGGATCATTTTTTTGTATGAATAAAATATCGGTTTTCAACATAATTTGAAAGAAAGTTTGTGGATAGCTTATTTTCGATACATTTTTTCCTTAC